>VUQH01034120.1:16167-29281 GCA_015106775.1 Etroplus canarensis
AGTCAAGAAATGATATTGCCACTTTTATTGGCAAATTTCCTATTTTTTCTGTTTTTTTTTTCACTTTTCTTCCTCTTCGTAAAATTTGCCCCTCTTTTTCTCTCTCCGTAAAATTTGCCACGTTTTGCTTGAAAATCCCCCCCCTTATTTTTTTTGATTATCATCTAATTTTTGTCCTTGCACATTTTGCCGTTTTTCCCTCATAAAATTTTTGACTTCTTGTAAATGTATAACTTTCATCTTGAAAATTTCCTCTCAAAATTGTATCCCCTTTCTCTATCGGTCCATTTGTTTGTCTGAGTTTTAACCTTCACTGGCCACAGAATGCTACTGTATGTCTTAATGTTTGATCAGCTGAATTATTAGTATGTTTCACAGATGTGGATTTATTTGATGTCCAGACTGCGCCACAGTTTGCCTCTGTTTCCTGTTTTGTCTAATATAAGCAGCGTTTCCCTGAGGAGACGTTTTGTATTTCTGGAGATTTTTCTTGTAGGATTTTCATCTTAGAAACCAACCACATTAATCTCTTTTGAGATGGAATATATGAAAATTTGAAGGTGGTTTGAGTGTGTCTGTCCTTTTAATAAAACGTCTTATCCGTGCAGACAAGCCGCTCTATCACTCCGTGGAGCCGTACACGAAGAAGGAGCTGTCTGCCGTCTCCCTCCCCGACATCATCCGGACCTACAAAGTGATGGCGGCAGAAAACATCCCGGAGAACCCGCTTCGCTTCCTCTACCCCAACATCCCCAAAGACAAGGCCTTCGGGAAGTACTACCCCAAACCATCTGAGAGTAAGAGCTGCCATCACATTTTATCCAGCTCACCCAGAAAAATGTGAATGTTACTCTGCAGAGCTTCATCCCTGCTTCATTCAACTTTCCAGCTCCTGAGCCAATGGACGTGGAGAACACGGAGAAGACGGGCTACATGAAGACAGAACTCATCTCTGTGTCTGAAGTGTAAGCAGAGAAAGAAACAAACTGCCTGAGAATAAAGAGGAAAGCTTCATCAGTAACCAGAGTTTGTATCTGTGTGGTGCAGACATCCATCCAGGCTGCAGGACAACATGATGCCCATGTCTCCAGATGACTACAAGGCTCTGGAGCGCTTCGTGAACCCCAGAGACATCGATGCAGTGGTGAGTTACTGCCTCAGACTGCTGCTTTAAAGCTCCGAGGCCGCGCGGCTCGTTAGAGACGGACGCCACCTCAGCACACAAGAAGCTTCTCTAACTCAGCATTTGTAAACACAGAGGGGAAAAACAGATGTTTGAAAGTCTGAAGCAGCTGGATGGAGGCACCTGCATACCAGGTGTTGTGTCTGGAAGAGGCAGGTGATCTGCTGTGGCGCCCCCTAAAGGGAGCAGCCAGAAGAAGAGTTTCGCATTTTGTTCTGAGGGGTCGGCTGCTCCTCGCTCTCCACCTGCTTCCTCCTTTTTCTTCTTCCACATCGACTTTGAGGTCAAGTCTTGTCTTTTTCTACTTGAACCACAGTGAGTGTCTTACAGGAAACTATTCAGCACCTCCGGTATCTCAGCCGGACTCTGAACCTGTGGGTTTGGCTCAACACGGGAAACCTCACCCGGCCCAATCACAGGAAGCACTTACTGATTGGTGGCTCTCTCTTGATTCTGATCATTTTTATTTTTTACCTATCATCACTTCTGTGGGAACACTTCAGAAAAGTGTGCCTTTTCTTCCTTCCTCCTCAGACATTACTTCAGTTTCTTTGGCCAGATGTTCTCCTTTTCTTACCTGAGTCCTGCGGGCTTTTCTCTTGTAACATCATCAGTTTCCTCCACCTCGCGCCGAGGTAAACGCGGGAAACGAGCACCGAGCTCTGGGTTGAGACTGATGATTGCAGCAAATCGTGCAGTGGGAAAGGTGGCAAAATTGCTTGGGGAAAATTGTGAAAATGGCAAATTTTTGAGGAGGAAAAAAGTACTAAAATTTACAAAAGGAAAAGTGGCGGACGAGTTGGTGAATAAGGCCGAACAGAAAGCGGGACGTCACGCAGGTTTATAAAAATGACTTTAAAGGAAGCGGCTTCGTCTGCGAGCCTCACCTCTTCTGGTCCTCGTGCTAAAACTGGGATCAGTCACGGGTTTGAGGAGGACCTGAACCCGAGCGTCGCCCAGTGTTACCGCCGTCTTCAGGATCCTTTGGTCCTGACGTCGCCAACGTTCTGAAGTGAAACAAGCTTGTTAAACCCGCGTGAGAGAAATCGCAGGACTTTAAGGGAATCTGGCTGTTAGAGGTGACTTTGGACTGCCCTCCAGTCATGAAGCTTGTGGGAATATGAGGTGTAGAAGGTTACCTGGTTGCTGTGGTGCCACCTGGTGGTGGGATTCTGGCATCTCCAGAGTAAGGCTTTTAAACGTGGTGGTAAAAAGGATGAACTCTCCACCTTTTTCTCCTCTTGGCTCTTGTGGTCACCTGAAACGGCCCACTCTGTTCACACAAACCACTTTTTGTCCCACAGCGACTACAGCCGGATGGTAAAAACTGATGATTGTCTGTCTGTTTTCTCGCTCTGCTTTCAGGCCAACAATCTGCTGGATCTCCCAGAGTTTGACGTTCAGGTGATGCAGCTTTAATGTTGCTCTGCTCTAGTTGGTATTTTAGTCGCTGTAGCTGTAGCACGCCTGCTGCATGTCCCCGTACTAACGGTTCCCTCAGTAACGCCAGGACCTCTGACTTAAAGGACACGCCACACATTTTGATGCAGTAGTTAGCACGGTCACCTCACAGTGAGAGGGTCCAGGTTCAAATCCAGCATCCTGCCAGCTTGGCCCCCCCCTGTGTGGAGTCTGCATGTTCTGCCTGTGTTTGCATGTGCTCTCCGGGTGCTCCGGCTTCCTCCCACAGTCCAAAGACGTGCAGAGGTTAGGTTAACCGGTGATTCTAAGCTGACCGTAGGTGTGAATGGTTGTCTGTCTGTCTGTCTGCCTGCGCTGGCTCGGCGACAGACTGGCAAACTGCCCAGGGTTTCACCCTGTGACAGCTGGGACAGGCTGAACCAGAGAAACAGAAGAAAATGGAGGAATTCATTTTGGGTTGTTCTTGCGCACCGCTAACTTGGATGTGCCGCTCATGTAGACGTGGCGAATTATTTTTTTAATCCATTTCAGAGAACGACGGGACCCGGGCTGGATGGGAGACGCATGATGCTTTCAGCGCAGACATATTTACTGAAGTGGTGGCCCTCAGTAACTGTTTCTTTAAAAATATTCCAAGGACTTTGTCTTTTAACGCTGGACGTTTTGGCTAACGTGGCGAAGCAGTTTCGAGGGCTTCATGGGCCAGTTGGTCACAGTGGGTGTGGAGCTCGTGTGTCACCTGTTAAGATGAACTCGTAACTTAGTTAGGAATCGTATTTCTTTTAAACGCGGCGCTCTTTTTGCTGGCCCGTCTGCTGTCCCATCATTTGCTCGTTTCTTCCTGAAAAAGCTCTCCAGTGAATTTTATTTAAGGAGTTAGCTTGTGTCGCTGATGCGTGAAACGGCACGCCAGAGTCAAGTGCGGTAGTGAGGCGAGGGTGGAAACAGTTGTTTATCAAAATGACATTTTAACCACAAAATTTTTTTTCTTTGCCGCCCGGTACCAAATGATTCACTGGGGCTTGGGGACCCCTGTCCTAGTGGACAGTCCTCCTCGTTTTTACTTTAACGTTTCTTCTCGCCTGAGCCTGTACCTGGCTTCACTTTACCCAACGCTGGCCATCAGGATGAGCGGACACATGAAGGCGGTTATCAGCTCGATGAGTTAATCAGGGTTTATCCATCCATGAAAAGGGGTGGCGCTGGCGGCATCTGACCAATCAGAAGCGAGTCTGCTGGCTGATTTGTACAAAGGAAGATGAAACTAACACAGATACAGCTGCTGCAGATCAAACAGTAGGTCAGTATTAAAGCGCTGTATGAATGTGTGTGGACTGTCAGTGCTGGTAAAGATCTGCTGTGTTAATAAAGTTTAGCCCACGTGAAGCTAATCAGGCAGAGAGCATCACAGCTATATGACAGGTTACACTCGTGACTTTAACGTTTAGATGTGTGACAGTTCTTTAGTCCTGTGCTGTTTAAATAAAAAACAAGTCAAATGTAGTTTATATACAGATCAGAAAAGTAAAGAGTTGTCCTGTTTTAACGATGATTTATTAAGGCTCATGGAACAGTTCACCTGCAGAATCGTTTGCAGCCAGCAGGAATAAAATCAGTGGTTTGCTCTCAGATTGTGACGTTTGAAGCTATTCTGAAAACTTTGTGTGCAGACAGGAGGCTCCAGGCGTCAGAGTCTGGATTTCCCAGGACTGGTGACGCTATTATCCAGAGAGCTGATTGGTTCATAGCTGTTGATCTCTAATCCAGAACCTAACCTGTTCCAGACAGTTTGCAGCGTGCGTCACCTGAAAACCCAGAGGTTACACAAATCCAGCTCCGTAGTTCAGATCCTGGACAGTTCGGGTGGCTGCTGTGGCAGTTCTGGAGTCAGACTAGTTTCTAATTTGGCTTTGACTGGTTTCCGACATGGTTTAGGACCAGTTTCATACTGGTTTGTGACATTGGTTAGGACTGGTTTGTGTTAAACTAAGGTTTGAGGTGAAACAAACATGGTTGATCAGTGAAGAAGAAAAGCAGTGAGGTAACGAGGAGGCTGCTGCATGTTTCTACATGTCCTCGTTCTTCCTAAAAAAGGAAGGTAAATAAATCTTTTGTCTTTTCTTTTCAGATGAGCTCCGACTTTCCAGATGAAACCTGAAGAGGAACAATCATCCTGTGACCTTTTCCTCAGACGTCTTTAGAGTATTATATATTTGCGATTTCATCACTTAGTTCTTCAGTTCAGTTAACTGTCAGAGGTTTTCCTCCTTTTGTTTGTATATAATTTTTTTTAAATTGAATGTGAACAAGGTCCTCTGCTGTAAACAGCATTTATAATGTGATTCTGCATGCTTCATGAGAATAATCAGAAACTATGGCTTCATGGTTGTCAGTAAAATAAAGCTTTTCTAAAAAAAACAATCCAGTGACTCTGATTCGAAGGCACTAACCAGGAAGAGGGCGGGACAACATAAAGCACTGACAGCTCCTGGAGCTACAGACGCCAAACTGAACTGGAGACATTCAGCCTGAGCTGGGAACGCCGTCACACCAACGGTTTGATCTGGTTATAGACAGGCTTTTAACAATGTTTTGAACTGACGTGTTCAGAACCCGTCTTAGACACCCTCTCTACATTCACAGTCTGTCTCCTGAACACAAACTGGAAGCTGGTTCCGCAGGCGAGGGGCCTGATAGCTGAAGGCTCTGCCTCCCATTCTACTTCTAAAAACTTCAGGAACCACAAGTAGGTCTGCACTCTGAGAGAAGTGCTCTAATGGGAAAATATGGTACAAAGAGGTCTTTAAGACAGGATGGGGCCTGATTGTTCAAGACTTTGTGAGTAGAAAGATTTAAAATTTAAATTACGTTCAGTCTTGGATATTAAGATTTTACTGCCCAACATGTTTCAGCCCTGCGACAGACCGGCAGCCTGTCCAGGGTGAACCCGGCCTCTCGGCAAGACTCCAGTCGTGCTGCGACCCTGAATTGGAGCAGTAGAAGAAAACAGAAGCGTTTCACACTGCATCTGTTTTGTGAGCTGCTGTCCTGACGTTTTACAGGTCGGAGCCGTGAGCTCACAGCAGGAAGATCCCGGGTCTGAACCCTCCTCGGGTCTCGGCGGTTTGTCCACTCAGACAATAAACTACGTTTAAAGGATGGAAAAATGCATTTTCAAGCCTTCCCGCTGCCAGTCATTCCCACAGAATCCATCCAAGCACTCAAACAGCCGTTTGGTTTTTCTGCCTCTTTATTTTCATCTGTGAATAAACATCTGGGCTGCCTGCAGACGCAGCAGCGGTAAATACACATGAAGAAGAAACAGAACGACACCAAACACGTTACGTTCAGAATACTCCAGGCTCGGCTTTGGATCGGCTCACCTCTTCCTACGGTCGCTCCCTCTCTATTGCTGCCAGTGTGTGAAATATTGCCATTTGTAGGTGCAGTTTTGTGCTTCTCTCAGTCATTCTTTTCGTTTGAATCTAACCCGGTGAACCGATCCAAACCCGACGACTAAATAAAAAAAAAAAACATTTCTGCCGATTTCCCCGGCAGTGGATTATCGTTGCAGATTGCTGCGCGCAGAAAGGAATAAAACATTCAAACACAACAAAACATCTGCTGTTCAAGTATGACCGATTCCTCTGCGAGTCACAGACACAGGAACAATCTGCTTCATAAAGCGCCTTCAAAATAAAAGCCGGTCAGTTTGTCAAGAGCGGAAAGTGAGGCTCAACAAGGGAAATGTGTCAGATTTTTATTGCAGGTCTGAAGTGAGCAGAAGAGCTCAGGAGTTCAGTTAGAGGATCTTAATGTCTTTTTTTTTTAATAAGACATAAAACAAGTCAGACAGCGTTGGAGCGCCACTGTGCACCAGTGAGTGTTTTTGGGAGGTTTTTTAGCATTACTGTGAAAGGAGCTGCCAGGAAGTGCTTTATTTTGA
Organism: Etroplus canarensis; assembly: GCA_015106775.1. Taxonomy (NCBI): domain Eukaryota; kingdom Metazoa; phylum Chordata; class Actinopteri; order Cichliformes; family Cichlidae; genus Etroplus; species Etroplus canarensis. Next base: position 22,719 of record VUQH01034120.1, read on the forward strand.
AAAGCAATAAATAATCCTGTTAGAGTCCTCTTTAGCTTTAATGACGTGATGTTCACTGGCCCCAAGTAAGAACTGTTCAGTTGAATGACATCCGTCTGGGTTATCACTCAAAGCTTCCTCTACACAACAGAGTGGAATTGTGGGATTTGGAGTCATTGTGTGCTGCACATGTGGTTAATTGCTTTAAAAATTTTAGTCAAATTAATCATGCAAATTGATTAACCTGGATTAACGTGCTAACTTTGACAGCCCGAGTTGAAACTTTTTCTGAAAGAACTCATCAGACTTTCAAAATAAAAGACATATTTCCGTTGTTTTCCATACTGCCAAACAAAGTGAAGTAGAAACTTATTTTCTGGCATGTTTACAGTCATTCAGTCTTCCTGCAGGAGCACTGGCAGTGTCACATCTGATATGTAGAAACTCGTTCAGGAACTTTGGCTGCCTGCGTACATTACTACCACTTTACAAAAGTCGCAACAAAAATAAAAAGCGAGGGGGGGCGGGGGGGGCTCCAGTTTTGGTGGGAAGAGAGAAAAACGTCTCCACGTTTAAAAGCTGCGTAACAAGAAAATAAAGTTCATGTTTAAGGTTCAAATACTTTCCAAAAGTTTGAGTGAAACACACACACGGCAATCAAATCCGAATCCACCACACGAGACTGAGAGACTTCACATTTTTACACCTATTTACAGCGACTCGCCCTCCTCTGGTAATATACACAAACACTACAGTAATGTACAGGTTATGTTACATCGAGTAACAACACACACATCTAAAAGTGTTCGGGGGAAGATACATTCCACCACCAAGCTGCTGCTTCCTGTTTCTGATCTTCAGAATCAAAACAACCTTCAAAGTAAGAGATGGGTCGGTTTGGAGGAGGGTAAGGAAGCTGAAATAAACATTTCCTCGCTCAGACTACAGTGATACAAAAACCAACGACATCGAATGAGAACGTGACGACGAGCGTTGACGCTCGCAGGGAGGCGGCTGTAAAGGTTTTCTTTTCGGTTGTTTCTACGTGTGGTTTTGTCTAAAGCGCCTGATTTCCTACTGTCCCTCCGCCACAGCAGCGCCGTCTCTGTCACAGCATCCCGTCCAGGTTCTTCTCTGCGGTCTGCTTGTCGGTGGTGGCCTCCTGATGGGTGTACTGGTTGTGGTAATCGCGGAGGATGGTGACGACGTCGTGGTGGCCGAAGTGCACCGCCTCGTCCATCGGCGTGTTCCCCCACCTGCACCAAACAAGGGTTCGCGTCACTGAAAGAGCTCTCAGCAATTAAACATGTAAATTAACAGTACTTTCTTAGTTGCGCCAATTCACAACAACAGTCGCATCAAGGCGCTTTATACTGTAAACAAAACACTCCACAGTGTTAGAGAGAAAACTCCAACAATCAGGTGATTCCCTATGAGCAGCAATTGGTGACTGTGGGAAGGAAGAACTCCCTTTTAACAGGAAGAGACCTCCAGCAGAACCAGGCTCAGGGAGGGGCAGCCATCTGCCTCGACCCACCCCTCATTTCTTTATATGTTGCTGGGAAAATGAGAAACAGCTGCGACGATCTACTGAAACGTGAACGATAGCTAGAAATACATGAGGCAAAAACAGAAGCTGTATCGTTCTAACCAGCCTGAAAGTCAGTCCGGTATAAAACGCACCTTCAGATGCTTCCTTGGGTTCCCCCCAAGGGGTCACCACAGCGGATTGCCGTACTGGTAATTTGGCAGGGGGTTTACGCCGGATGCCCTTCCTGATGCTATCTTCCATGGTGGGAGGGGCTTGTGTCCCCACCTGGAACCAGGGATCTTTCGCTTGTAAGGTGAATGTGTAAACGCTACACTACAGGGACACTAAAGTCAATATTTCAACACAGCCTGAACTCTCTTAGCCAAGCTTTCTATTATTTCTCCAGCCTTCCTGAAGGACATTCCAAAGCTCTTCTTTGGATGCTGGCTGCCTTTTGTTCTGTTCAACATGATCCCACGCTGCTTCAACAATATTGAGGTCTGGGCTCTGGGGAGGCCAATCCATGACTGATAGTGTTCCACTGTCCTACTGAAAAATGAAGCTGCTGCCAATCAGATGGTAATGCATGTTCTGTAGTGGTTTACACATTCGCCTTACAAGCAAAAGGTCCCTGATTCGATTCCAGGTGGGGGCACATGTTGCGTCAGGAAGGGCATCCGACATAAAACCTCTGCCAAATGACCAGTGCGGATTAATCTGCTGTGGCGACCCCTTGTGATCAAAATGTGACGCCCGAACCATGACAGAGCCTCCACCATGTTTTACAGACGGCGGCAGACGCTCACTGTTGTACCTCTCTCCTGACCTCCTCTGTACATTTAGCTTCATCACTCCATAAAACCTGTTGCCACTGATCTTCAGTTCTCGTTTGACAAACCTCAGCCTTTAAGAATGGCTTCTTGACGTCCACCTTTCAGTTGAGACCACTTAACAGATGGATCAAATGAAGAGCCAGATGCATCCCCCCCTGATTTTTTGTTACCTGTCTTTGGGCACCGGGTTGACCTTACAGGCCTCCAGCAGGAAGCGGACCACCTCAGCGTGCCCTGAAACACAACAGACGTCACATCAGCTGACTGAACCCAGCCGTTTCCGTGCCAGAAGCCTGCCTGTCAGTGTCTCACCTTCAGCGGCCGCCACGTGCAGCGCCGTCCTCGAGTCGTAGTCCCTCTGCTCCATGTCCATGGAGGACAACGCAAACCTGCAGGAAGACATGCCAAACAGCCAATCAGGAGGGAGCACTTTTCTTTTTTTAATCTGGACCTCATGGGAGCTACTTCACTATTTCCTAATACAAAATATTGGGCTCCTGAGCTATACACTGCATGCACAACAGTTTTGAAACACAAACAAAAACATAACATAGCTGGCCACTTCTTTAGGTACCCCTCCTCATCTGCCCATTAATGCACTTATTCAATCAGCCAATCACATGGCAGTAAGTCATTTAGGCATGTAGACATGGGCAAGATGACCTGCTGAAGTTCAAAGTGAGCATCAGAACGGGGAAGAGAGATGATGTAAGTGACTCTGAATGTGGCATGGCTGTTGGTCTTAGCATTTCAGAAGCTCATGATCTCCTGGGATTTCCCTGCACAAACACCTCTAAGGTTTACAGAGAATGGTCAGAAAAAAGAAGATATCCATTCAGCAAAGGTTCAAATTCCTCGATGATGCCAGAGGTCAGAGGAAAATGGCATCGCTGAAGACATAACAAGTCAAACCATGAAGCAGATGGGCTACAGCACTCTGGCTGCCACTCCTGTCAAATGAAAGCAGGAAACTGAGGCTATAATTTACACTGGCTCACCAACATGGGACAACAGAACACTAAAAAAGTTGCCTGATCTTATGCATCTCAATTTCTGCATGAAAATGTGTTCACAGTCAGCAGATCTCAGTCCAGCAGAGTAGCGTTGGGACGTGGTGGGACAGGAGAGTCTCCTCATGGAGGTGCAGCAGACAAATCTGCAGTAACTGTGTGATGCTGTCATGTCAGTATGGACCAAAATCTCTGAGGAATGTTTCCAGCACAAAGAATTAAAGCAGTTCTGATGGCAAAAGGGGGTCCAACCAGATATTAGCAAGATGTACCTAATGAAATGTCCAAATGCAGTGTATCTAGTGAAGGTGTTTTAGACTGTAAAGCTCCGAACAGTCGGTTCCTGCTGTCCTGCAGCTTCCAAATCGTGACATTCGCGGCTACAGAGAGACTCCCCAGGCGGCAGCTTCACCTACACAAACCCTGCGAGTTTTCGACTTCCTCCAGACTGACGCTGCTGGGCAAAGACTCACCTTTAGTCATCTCCTCACATTAAACTAAGCAGCGAGTGAGTCTGAGCTTTTAAGAAGGGGAGGAAACCCTGTAAAGGGAAAGGGTGCGCTTGATTTATGACACAAGAAAAAGAAGAAAGGCTTTGCAGCAAGTCCTTTTATCTTCATTTTTTATTTCTCCATAATCAGTGGAAGCCAAGCAAAACCAATGAATCACCCAGCCCTGTCCACGTCGCCACGTCGCCACGTTTTACAGAAGGAAAAGCAGAAAGCAGCGAGCTGGCGTACCTCCTCAGAGCTGAGACGTCTCCTGTGTAAGCAGCAAACAGCAGGTTGATCACAGACTTCACCTGAAACACAAGAAGAAGCAGCAGAGTGTGAGAGGGATCACTTCCTCACTGTTTGTGGCCAAATATGATGCATCGGCATTTATATCAATACATTTTAGCTCAGTTTTACTGTCCTGCAAACAAAGTATCAATATGTGTGCTTTAATGCGACATTTGAGGCTGACTCAGCAAAACTACATCAAGAAACAAGCTGTGGAAAGTTAATGAGTAACTGGAATGGAGGAGGAAAATAAACACGTGTGATAGAGTCAGTTTCCAGCAGATGGCGCTGTGGATTAAACTCCTACAGACAGGGTCTGACTGCTCAGTAAAATGCTGAAAATAATAAATGCAGTCAGATTAAAGGTCTGTGGAGTCATTATGTTAACATGTTTTTATCCTTTCACAGGACTGTTGTTTACACCGCAGTGCAGTCTGGGTAGTGATGTCTAATGGACCCTACAGAGAAATAAACATGTTTTCAATTTAAAACTGAGGAGACGAAGGCGATCAGAGACGTGAGAGTGTCCGAGTCTGAGGGGGAGAAAGAGCTTCCCGTCTTCACATCGGCCTGCATCACACTATCCTCTGCTTTTTTGTCCACACGTGTAAACACGGTCCATAACGAGCAGCTCAGGAACATCTGCTGGCCGCCGCACGGCTGCATCAGCGTGTCTGAGGAGCGGCGGCGCTCTGAGCTAAAAACACTAACAGACTGCTGAGCTGACTGAACGGACAGACTGACGCTTGACTGGGGTCGTGACCTTTGGTTTGCGAACATCTGACTGTTCCCGTCCTTCGTGTTTCTTAAAGTAATTTCCACTCGCTGTCCGAGGACACTTAGACCCCATGTGGGTGAAAACTGTCAGCAGAGTGGGTGGTTTTAGCCATCGCTTATAACCAGCAGCATCTGTGACTCTTGGTGACTGAACGCATCAAAATCATCAGGAGGGAAATGAAGAGAACACAGCCGTGGATATTTTCAAAGTCATCTTCATCCTCCAGCCTTTCCCTCCTTTCTTCTCTTATTATCCACAGACAAGCTGGAAATTACAGCCAAACGCAGCTCAGCCACTGCTGCAACAAGTCAGTATATGAGGTTTCTTCCGTCCTGATGTTCCACCATCAGCTCTAAGTGGTGTTATTACAGAGTGGAAGCATTTAGGAACCACAGGAACTCAGCCACCAAGTGTCAGACCCCAGAAAGGTACAGAGCGGGGTCACCGAGTGCTGAGGTGCATAGTGCCCAAACACTCTGCTGACTCAGTCCCAAACCTCCTCTGGCGTTAACACCAGCACAAAAACTGTGTGCTGGAGCAAAAAGTCCCACAGACACACACTGTAGAAAGCCTTCCCAGAAGAGTGGAAGCTTTTACAGCTGCAAAAGGCGACCAACTCTATATTAATAGCATAAACTTTATTAACTCAGGTTGTTCTAAACGTTAACGATAGCTCTGGGGTGCAGCCAGGCAGCCTTCATAGGTCAGAGTAAGTATGAAACATTTGGAACAGCAGAGGAGATTTAGATCACATTAAGGCCCACAGGTTGAAACAGTCTGGGTTTCTTTTCTTCCTTCTAAATAAGACGAGGGTAATGTCTGACGGTGCTGGGACTCACCCTCTGGTCTCCTCCCTCCCTGCGAGGATCCAGCTTCTTTGCAAAGTGCCTCAGGTTGTCGTAGTTGTGGAAGTTACAGAGTGAAACCAGGTCCTGAAAGGAGAAAACAAACGCACGCTTCAGCTTTAATATGAAACCACCAAAAATAAAAGTAAAATCAGAAGATTCTCCCACAGCAGTGGTGGTATAAGAAGGTGACCTTTTGAGGGGGAAAAAAAGCTTTTTGAAACCTCATTTCAGGACAACATCAACTAGCTCTTTTTCCTGTATTAGTAAGTATTGACTGGTGATTCTATACATGCTGTTTTTTGTCCCAGCAACCATTGAAAATAAAGTCTTAGATGTTGCTTTAAAATCAGTGCCTGGAGGTGTCCAAGCTGCAGACAGGTGAGACCTGCTGACAGAAGCTCTATTGCGCATTAGCTTAAAAACGCTACAAAGGGCCAAGGATAAAGGAGGACTAGCTCTGCCTAACTTTCAACATTACTTCTTAGCCAACAGGCTACAATTCATCTCAGGATGGTTAAAACATACTCTCTTAGATGAGCCCTGACTAGATGTAGAACAGGCACTATGCAATAATATAGAGATTTCGGACCTAATATTTTTCAGCTCAAACATCAAACGACATGTATGCTTTAAAAGCATCAACATTAGCTCTTCTCTGACAGCATGGTGGGAGTTTCTAAAAATGACTAAGTCTTCATTAATCCCATGCAAACGTACACCTATATGGAACAACCCTGACATACTACAGAACAATAATATGATTAACTTCCCCGATTGGAGTTGTAAAGGCATTAAATACTTG
>VUQH01034125.1:0-10310 GCA_015106775.1 Etroplus canarensis
GCACTACTTCAGTACTATGACGATGAAAGACGTTTTATTGGCGGTGAACTGACATTGAACTGCCGTTTATCACGCGCAATTCCCGTTGCGTTCCCGGCACAGTCCTGGTAACGCCAATAACAGCCGGTCAAAACGGCACGATCGGGGGCAATGATGCCAAACGATATCAGCATCAAAAGAGAATACATGTGAGTGCATCCCGAACGCTGCAGCAACGCGCCGGGGTCACAACGTGAATGCCGGCCTTTTGATGGGAATATAACGGCAGTAGATCGTCAGGAACCCAATTTTCAGCCGCTTCACGCCGTTTTGCTCGGGAACGCTAAATCGGCAACGGATCGCCATAATCGCTGCCATCACGGCTCCAGCGGAACGGGGGTCTAAGACGTGTACCTTTATCGCGTGTTGGCACGCAGCTTTTATACCAGTGAGCAATTCCAGGCCTACAAAGTCACTGGAGGCGCACAGTCAGTTTGTTAACGGCTGGGTTGGCCTGAATGCACTGCTGCCTGCAGCTGGCCTATAGCCATGGCAGCCGCTCGCATGTTGCGACGTCACGTGGGAACTACGTATTGTCCTAAACTTGGAAAGCATGTTCCCTTCTGACGCCACCGTCAGAGAGTCAGGCTCCACGCCCACGATGTTACTGGCCTCGCGGATCGCTCTGTTGAGTCTGCTGGCGTCCGCCACTCTCAGTCTGCTGCCCCAGCACACTACAGATTCATAAAACATCCACGGCATCGTCTGGCAGATGCTGAAGGACCCGAGTCGGGTCCTTCCTCTAGATGGCTCATGTGTGTTTAATGACGTCCAGACCTCCACCATCTCCACACAGACCCCATGGATGGAAACAGGGCCCTGCGGGCAGCTTGTGTTTCCCCAGAGAACCACTGGAGATGGGCAAAAGAGCCGCACGCGGCTGTGGAGTCGCAGGTTCGAGGCCCCTGACCTTTGGCTCGCTCGTCTGTGAAATTCCCCCGTGGTTCCACGCATGAGTCACGCTGACGTAATGACATCACGAGGCCTGTGTGTCAACGCGGAAGGAGAGAGGAAAAACAACAACAGCGGCGGCGGCGGCAGCGACTCTCCGGCAACGAGAAGGCGGAAAGAAGCGATTTAACCCGCTGTGAGAAGCCCGGGCGCTCTGTGTGCGGTTCACACGCCGGTTACCGGTCACATCTACTGAGATTTACCGAGAAAATGTCGATATTCGGCAAGATTTTCGGCACCGGGGGTAAGGGTGGGAAGGGGCCGACACCCCAGGAGGCTATCCAGCGACTCCGAGAGACCGAGGAGATGTTGGCCAAAAAGCAGGAGTTCTTGGAGAAGAAGATCGAGCAGGAGCTCATAACGGCGAAGAAAAACGGCACGAAAAACAAACGAGGTGAGGACACGCTGCTCGCAGTCTGACGGAACGCGGCCGTTAGTTAGTCTGTCGGTTAGCCCGCAGGCTAACTCAGCAGGAGGAAGAGGGAAGCTGACAGGCAACTTAGCTGAAAACGAGTCTGTCCGCACGGCTTCAGGACTCCATGTTTAAATGGCTGGTACCTGGAGAACAACCGAGGCACGAACTTTAAAGCAGCTAAAACATTTTTTTTTTTTTTTTAAAATAGTGATTATCCGCCATGTTTGTTGCCTCTCAGATCAAAGTTTCAACCTGACTGTCTTTAACACGCGTGTATAAAACTTTCTGTCTGTTCTCTGCTCGCCTGATGGCTTTCTGTCCGCTGCGGAGCAACACACACCTGTGGCTACTGGAGCAACACACACCTGTGGCTACTGGAGCAACACACACCCGTGGCTGCTCCTCATCACCTTTCATACGAGTCAGGTTTTACAGTAGTGTAGTGGTTTACACGTTCCACTTACAAGCGACAGGTCCCTTGTTCAATTCCGGGGGGGGGGGGCACAAGCCAGAGTTTTGTAGTTTCTAATTATTGTTTATTTCATTTTGAGTTTTTGTTTTGAATTCAGTTTAGTGTCAGTTAGTTTCCGGAGTGAGTTTGCTCATTTCAGTTTAGTTTTTAATTCTTCGAAAATGTTCAGTTTTATTAATTATTATAATATGAATGGTATTTGTCAGGGGAAGATTTGAGTTTAGATCAGAAATCACAACACAAACACAACATTTTGTGAAGGCAGATGAGTCTCAATCATGTAGACATCCTGAGTCTCAATAAACAGATGAACCAAAGCCTCATCAGACAGACTGACTGACCAAATTTAACACAACTGACAAAGACTAGAACTAAGAACGTTTCCTGTAAACTTTTTATTTTATTTTAGTTAGTTTTGTGAGCCCACAATGTTGTTTTAAGTAGTTTTGATTTTTCCCAAAAGTCTAGTTTTTATTTTTTGTCAGTTAACTAAAATTATTTTTCTCATTCAGTTTGAGTTTTTAGTTTAGTTTTAGTTAACTGTAATAACCCTGGCACGAGCCCCTCTCACCATGGAGGTTTGCATTAGGAAGGGCATCCGGCACCTGCCAGATTACCATTGTGGATTAATCCGCTGTGGCGACCCCTTGGGGAGAATACATTGAAGCGGCCGAAGCTGCTTTTTTTCCCCTATAATTCAGGTTTAAGGAGAGACACATACTCTTTAATCTTATAAAAAGACAGAAGCTTTCGGAGGTATTTTTCCCCTCTGTTCTACAGAATCATTTGAATTAAAAAAAGTGTTCATCAGCTTCACAGTTTTAAAACGGACACCTCAGGCAATTTTCCCTTAGTTTCTGTGAGAGCTGTGGTGTATTTTCATCACATGTGCTCAGGCTATGCTATAAATATTTACAAAGCGTTATACTTCTGTTCTCTGCTTGCTTTATCTCTTTCTTCTCTTAATTTTCTTAATGTAGCGACTGAACAACACCTACATCATGTCTTCTATATCACCGTTGTAGTCCACCATGTCAGGTTTAAAGATCTGTTGTTCCTGTTAAAACACAGGAGCTAAAAGTTTCCTAAATCTTAGGAATCATTTTACTAAAAAAAAAGTTTCAGTCATCAGTATCTTTGCGTCAGGAAGGGAGTCCAGTGTAAAAACGTGGATTCCTCTGCTGTGGTGATGCTTTGGGGGGGAAAAGAGAGAAGCCGAAAGTTCCCCATTGTCGCTGGAAAATAAGAGAGTATAACGTTCTCTTGGTTGGTAGCTTTCATCTTCTCTCTTTTGTACTCGTTGCAGGGAGAGACTAGGACATTCCACAGGTTTTCAGCTGATTGCTTTCAGTTACCTGGTTGTTAATTATGTCTATTAAATGAACACAAACAGTTTTCCAGCTGTGGTTAAGGGGAAATTTTTGATGCTACTGCAAATCCATTCTAGAAGAAAAGGACAGGATTATCAGTGGGTGAACATGTCTATGCAGCCAGCACACTTTAAGGACGCCAGCTGTGCGCCTGCCAAACGAAGTATAAGTAGAACAATCAAATGAACAACAGGCCTTCTGATAATAACATCGACGCTGCTCTGACCCAAGCGGACCCTCGTGCACTCGCTGGTGCAGAAAGTCGACTACAGACTAAATACTAACTGTGACCTTGTCATCGCCAACTTTCAAAGCCCTGTTTTGACTTAGATTTACGCCTGTTTCCATCCTTGAAACCTGATTTTCAACATAGTTTATCCCATAACTCAGCCTCCATCTAACTTTAGGCTGAATGATTACACGCAATACATGAATTCCTCAGGACAATACAAGCCTCTGCATGATTGCACTCTTAGGTTTACGTTCACTTCTTGGTTTTACATTTTTCTGCCGCACTTTACCCCCACCTTCCTGCTTTTGCTATTTTGGTGTTTTACTGAGGGCCTGTGGCTTTGTTTGTTTGTTTGTAACAGTTTGGCTTTACCTCCAAGCCAGATAAAAGCGTTTCTTAAATGTGTTTTGCAGACAGCCTGCCACCAAAAGGCTGTTGACATTACCGCACAATAACCGGTTTCATTCACCGTGTCGGCAGTAACGAGGATGAGGCTTCTCGCACTGACACATATGAGGCTATCTTAACCGTTTCTTCACGGAAGTGAACAGACAAAACCGGCTGTGTATTTAAATTGTACTTTTTACAAACATGTGACTTTATCGCATTGGCACGGAGAAGGAGCAGAGCGACAGGAAAAACACAAGGTCACAGAAATAAAGTGAACTCAGTGGGGTCTGAATGCATTTCTGCACTCCACATAATCTGATAGTGGTTGGTGTGATGTTGGGTAATGATGTTATCAGGATAGGAATAGGTCCGGCTGCTGATCTAATCTGATCAAGCGGAAACTGTCAGCTGCCGCCCGGCTCCTGGTGGGCCGGGCCAGGCCTGGCCAGGCACAAAGTGGATTAGTATATGGTAGCTGTGGACACAAAGTGAGGGCCAGCAGATTATGATGGACGGGCTGTACAGGTTCAGAGATGTTCCTGTAACAGGTCGCCTGGCTGTCTGTGTGACATAATCCAGTTATGTACCTTTTTAATAGTTTGATTGCACAGTACAAATTGTTGTCCTCATTAGAACCGTCCTTGGAGACTTCTATCCTTTGGAGTGAGGAAATATTATATTCACATTTTATTGAAGCTCTGTAAGAGTTAATCATCACTAACACACATGTTGTGCAAGAGAGCCCATAAAAAACTGAACGGCCAACGTCTTCACAATGATTTAAGGTGTACTGACTGATTAATATTATCAGTGTGTGCATTGGCTAATATGCAAGAAAGCATTCCACCTTAAAAGCTAGGTATTAAAAAATAAAAAGGTACCAAATATCTTTTTATTTTCTGAAACAACTAAAAACAGCCTGTATTAAAGTAAACAACAGCCAACAGCTATGAAAAACATACTTGGCACAAGGCCCATCTCGTCTGGTTATATTTGACTACTAAATGTGCCACGGTAGTAAGAGCAGTCACATAACCTTAGATACAAGCCGCACCTTAATGCGTCATAGTTGCAGTTAGACAAATAACAATGCATTCTCAAATTAATTTCCATCTTTACCAGTTCTTTTTATCAGACAGTTTTGTCCTTTTCCACATGGCAAAGTAGTTCTCTCATAGACCATTTTCATTTCTCTCATTGTTGTTAAAATAAGAGTAAAAGTGTACAGCGGTGCCAGCTTTCCAGGAGACTGCCTGAAGGCACCTTGGTGCTTTGGGCTAAACGCTAACATCTCAAGTTTGTTCGTCCAGCCACAGTTGACGAGAATCGCTATTCCTCTGAGATTATTGGTCAGAATGTAATCAAACGTGCATAAAATCATCATCTAATGTGTCTCCATCCAAATTGTGGTCAAGGTCATAGTTGTTGTCATTTTACAGACACTTTTCCAGTTTCCCAAGAATCCCTGCTCCTCCCAGACTGTTGGTCAGATTTTAGTGAAACTTGCACACAGTGATTCACTAAAGGTTCATCACCTACTTACTCATACTTATGATGGGTAGAAGCTCTGATAACATTTATGAGATTGTGGCATCAAAGGTCGAGGTCCCACTGGGTCAGATTTAAGACAGACACATACTGACTGAGTTCTAGGTCACTGACGTCTTTTAAAGAGTCGTTAGTGATTATTTAATTAACGTAATAATTAACTAGTCGATGTTTCAGGAACTCTGAATGCTTACAAATGCTTAGATTTGGAAATTTTTCATCACTTTGAACCGACATGAATGTGTTTCCTACTTGACGATGTGTTTTCCTTTTGCCAGCTCAGTGTTTTTAAAAAGGTCTTTAAAAGTTGTTTATACTTGCAGAGACCCAGTTTTATTTTTGACCTAACGTCTGTCTTGTGCGCTAAAATTACACACGTTGTGCAGAGTTCTCTGCACTTAGCTCACCTTATGACTCAGCAGGTTTCAGCCGGTTGTTAGTTTCACCCGCTACGTTGATAGAGCGGTCAGTACCGAAGGGGAATTCCCAGTGCCGTGGTGAAGATGTAGCTTTTTCTTTTTAAATGTACATTTAAACCAAACACAGGACTCAATGCACGCACTCTTTTGTTTTTTGGGTTATTTGGACCTCCAAACATTGTGCTTTCAAGTTAGTTTGACCCCCGTGACCTTGGTGAAATGCAGGACTTGTTGTAAAGAGCAGCAGTGAGGGGACAGACCTAAAAACATCTGACTGAAGTGTGTTGTGGCTGCTTTCAGAGATTTGCCTCAGACAGGATTTTACGACACCATGGAAACCGTTTATTGCAGCTCAGCACAGAGCTCGCTGTGGTGCTGCTTTGTTCATTGTGATCGCTTAACGATTTTACAGGACTTCGTGTTATGCATTTGCCATGATTACCTTCGGAAGGTCCCTGGTTAGATTCTAGGTGGCGACACAAGCCCCCTCACACCATGGAGGGTTACATCAGGAAGGGCATCCGGTGTAGAGCCTCTGCCTAATTACCGCTGTGGCAACGCTTTGGGGAGAATACAAAACTGCTTTTTTTTCACAGAAAAATAAGCACCTCATTGAGGAATTTGCACACAGGTGGGGATGGATGATGATGATGATAAGATTTAGTGACACCAATCAGCAAAGTATCAACTTTGCTTTTAGGTCGAATTCTTTATTGATTCCATTGATGGTCCCTGATCAATTCGGTGTGGGGAGAAAAGAAGGCCTACGCAGCAGTATTTAGCAAACAAGCAAGGAGTCACAAAGTGCTTTTCAGAAGACAAACAAAATCAATACAACAATCAAGAAAAATGTGACGTTACAGGAACATAGGACAATACAAAACAAGTATTAATTTAAGATTAAAACACAGGTTTTCAGTATTGAGCACAGTAAATAATGGGGTGAAAATATGACATTACCTCTCATCAATGCCAGCGTATTTCTCTAACAACTGTGCATTGCAAAATAATGATGAGGTGTAAATTCCTATGGATTGGAATTTTTTTTCATTCCCATCCCTTCACAGGGGTGCAAAGTTTTGCTGTTTTGCTGGTTGAAACTCTACATCTGTCACACTAGATGAGGTGCTACTAAACTTTCTGTTGGCTTCTCTCAGTGTCTGAAGCCTTGGCATTTTAAATGCTCATTTGCTGCCTAAAAATCCTCATAATGGTGAGTATTTTGTGCTCGTATCGCTTTCTAAGCTGTCTTCATCCCCTCCTTTGCTCTTTCCATGCAGCGGCTCTTCAGGCCCTGAAGAGGAAAAAGCGTTACGAGAAGCAGCTGGCGCAGATCGACGGGACCCTGTCTACCATTGAGTTCCAGAGGGAGGCTTTGGAGAACGCCAACACTAACACAGAAGTGCTCAAGAATATGGGCTACGCAGCCAAAGCAATGAAGGCTGCACACGAAAACATGTAAGAGAGAGAAGTTCTGGTAATTCCTAGAAAGCGGTGAAGTCTCTCTTCCTGGCTGCCGTTTCTGTTCTTCTACTTTTTTTATTTCCCGACAGCCTTTTTTATTTCATTTTTATTTTTTCCTTTGCTTTCCCTGTCATGTTTTTTTTTTTCATTTCGCCATGTCTCTTTTTCTCCTCCTTCACATTTACGCCTTCCTATTCATTTACAGTCTCGTATACATTACATACAAACCCCATTTCCAGAAACGTTGGGATATTTCCTAAAATGCAATAAAAAACAGAAATCTGTGATATGTTAGCCTTCATTTATCTGAAAAAAGGACAAAGGAGAGATTTAATATTTTTTGTAAATATACACAGTGTTCCATCACCTTTCCTTTAAATCTTTTTAATCACTGTGGAACTGAGGATCCTAATTGTCGCAGTTTTGCAATTTGAAGTACTCTCCATTCTTGCCGGATGTCACAGTTCAGCTGTTTGACAATCCGCGGCCCACTGACTCTCCTCTTCGTAATGCAGCATACGTTTTAGGGGATAGCTCTGAACTGGCAGCAGGCCAGAAAAGCACCCACAATCTGTGTCTGTGAAGCCATGCTGTTGTAGCCCATGCAGAACGTGCTCTGGCATTGTCCTGCTGAATTACATGTTGATGTCCCGGGAACAGACACCACCTCGCTGGTGGCGCGTATCTCTTCAGGATCCTGTTATGCGCCTCAGCGTCGATGGTATTTTTCGCACACGTGGAACTCAGCCATGCTGCGGGCATCGCCAGCCCTTCACAGATGCTAGCTTTTGCACCTCTCGCTGATAACAGTCTGGATGGTCGTTTTCATCTTTGGCACAGAGAACTCAACGCCTGTTTTCTCAGAAAATAAGCTGCAATGTGGATTCGCGGTCCCACATCTGAGAGTCCATCTGAGATGAGCTCAGGCCCAGAGAACTCGATGGCGTTAACGCATGAAGTTGAAGTATGGTGTCTGTCTTGCATAATACAGTTTTTGGATGGCGTGATTGACGGTGTTAGGGTTTTCCAAAGTGCTCCAAAGCTCAGGTGGCTGTACTTGCCACAGCACTGATGGTTTCTGAGGCAGTGTTGCCTGAGCGCTCGAAGCTCACGTTTATTCATCAGCGCGTTCCGACGTTGGCGCTTTACACGTGTAAGATGTCTCCAAATTCTCTAATCTTTTCCACAGTGCTATTCACTGTAGATGTGAAAAGACGTAAATTGTCTGCAGTCGTGCACTGATGGAAATTTTACACAAACAATCCTCTGACAAACTTTGGCACAGAAGTGTGAGCCATGACGCATCCTTGGCTGCAAAGTTTTATACTTTTTTACACCTCATCTGCTCCTAATTAGCCAGCTTGGCGTAGACTCTTCCAAACTGGTGTTGCCTGAATATTCTGTGCTCTTTCCGGTCAGTCCCAACTTTGAGTGTGTTGCAGCCATCAAATTCTAGATGTGTGTGTTTACAAAAGACAGAACACAATGAAACTGGCCAGTAAAACTGTGGGAAATCTTTTCTTTGTACTTTTGTCAGTGAAATAAATGTCCATATGAATTAACATGTCACAGATTTTTGGTTTTTTTGCATTTTGTAAAAAATCCCCACTCTTCTGGAAATGTTAGTATACACACACTTTTCATTTGGGTGGTCGCAGTCGTCTTGCAAATTGATTCTCTTTTAATCAGGAATTCAACTTGGCATATTACAGAATAAACATTTGATTAGTTTATTTTCTATTGCTGGTCCATGGTGCGTAATTGGTTGACAGCAATATGTATTAATGCATCGGCATGCCACCTTTGACTCTTGGTCCTCCTGTTTCACAGGGATATAGACAAAGTAGATGACCTGATGGCTGAAATCACAGAACAACAGGAAGTTGCCCAGGAAATCTCAGACGTGATCTCCAGACCAGTCGGCTTTGGGGAAGACTTTGATGAGGTGAGAGCACGGAAGGACGCGAGACCCTCAGAAACTTAGTGAAGCCTGAAGTTGGCATTTAAAATCTAACCCCCAAAACTCCCTCTAAACTTCTAGAAGTTCTGTTCGATGGCAGCCATCTTTGCAGTGCTCCTGGGCAGTTATTTTGAAACCCCCAACTGAATGAATGGGACGAAGGCATGAACATTAGTCTGAGTTGATGAGTCTGGGTTTGGTGATTGCCAGGAGAATGTTACCTGCCTGGCTGCGTTGTGCCAGCTGTAAATTTTGGTAGAGGCTGTGTGTGTGTGTGTGTTTTTTTTTTTTTGGTTTTTTTTTGGGCACCTTCTTGCTGGTGAAGAGAATTCTTAATGCTTCAGCTTAAGAAGACATTTTGGGAACAATTTGGGGAAGGATCTTTTCTGTTCCAGCATGTCTGAGCCTCAGTGCTGGATGAACTGGCATAGAAGAACTGGGCCACACAAAGCACCGGCCTCAACCCCATCTAACACCTTTGGCATGAACAGAATGGAGTGTGTGAGGCAGGCCCTCTCAAAATTTCCCACAGACATGCTCCAAAGTCTAGAACGCCTTCCCAGATGAGTGGAAGATGTTATAGTTGCAAAGCAGGGGATCAACTCCATATTAATGCCTGTTGATTTAGAATGGGATGTCCTAAAAGCACCTGTAGGTGTGATGTGTAGGTGGCCCACTGCTTTAGCCCCTATAGTGTATGTCCAGGCTAATTTTTTTTTTTTTTTTTAAGGGACATGGTCCCTATAATGTCTCTATTTATTCCTCTCATCTCTGCTCATGTTTAGGATGAGCTTATGGCTGAGCTGGAGGAGCTGGAACAGGAAGAGCTGGACAAAAATCTTCTGGAAGTCGAAGGAACGGAAGACGTCCCTCTGCCCAGTGTACCATCTACATCACTTCCATCTAGACCAGGTATATCGGCAGATAAAAGAAAAGGTTCACTTCCAACCACGTTACTAAAATCCACCTTACATTGAGATGAAATGCTGTTTCATTCATGTTTGGTTCTTTTTTTTTTTTTTTTTTTTTTTTTTTTTAACAAAATGAGTT
>VUQH01034128.1:0-19629 GCA_015106775.1 Etroplus canarensis
TTGCCAAATCAAATATGCGGATTCATAACAATGATCCGCTGTGGCGACCCCTAATGGGAGCGGCCGAAAGAAGAAGAAGAAGAAGTTGTTAGCTAGCACCTGTGTCATGGACTTCTGTGCCACACAAAGATGAGCCATCAGAGCTGCACTTTTTATTTTTTCATTAGCAACTCGAAATGCGCACACTTTGCATTGCATCAATTTGACATTTAGTGTGAGTGCAGATGAAAGCAGAGATATTATCTGATCACCCTCGCAGGTTGCAAGTGCCTCTGATCATTGCTGTGGGAGAGCTTTACAAACATGTTTAAAAGAAGTCATGACCTCAACACTAACTGAAATCAGGCTGGTTTGGCTTGAAACATTCTTAACTGATATAGCATGTGATATTGGCTCTTTTCTACCCCTGTCTGACTGCAACATCTAATCTGCGGGTGTTTCTGACAATCTAAATATCATCATTCTGATTCTAAGCCCCCGCTGTGTAGTATTTTTAAATCCTGTGCCACTGCAAGACTCGTGCTTTTTCTTACTGGCCTGTTGACATCGTTTTATTCTGACATTTAAGCATAATACATATAATGATGCACCTCTTATAAGATAAACACAGATTTAAATGAAATCTGAGTTGCATGGCCATCCCCTGTCCAGCTGGGATGGCAGGCAGTCAAACTCCTGTACTTTTCTCCACTTCCAGTAGATGTATTTAGAGGAGATTACAGCTCTGATCCAGACAAAAGACCAAACTCCCTGGTACTGTCTGACTGGTTGTCTGTAGTCAGGCAGAGAATAGATCTCAACATTGTAATCTCAGTGGACAAGGGTTATCACATTGTCACTTCCACTAATACCCGGAGATGAAAAGAAGGCATCTTGTGGTGTGGTATTTTTCCCCTCCTCGGTCTCCAGCAGAAATTCATCATTTCATAAATACCTTGGACAAAAGCTCCTTCACTACATATCATGCTGTCAAATAAATACTGTAAAAAACAGGGCTTTTCATTTAAGGCTGCACAGAAGCATAAAGGCTGATCCAGACCCAACAAGATAAAATCTTATTGTGAGTGCCAGAGCTTTGCTCCAGGCTAAGCCTATTCAAGCGCACTCCTGTTCAATGCTGAGATTTGACATGACAAAGTTTGCAGGTTTGTCAGTGAATGAACTTTGCCCAGAAAACCCCCAGTAACCTGTGTGAACTAGGTGTAAGCTATTCCATTTATCTGTAATTTCTAAGTTATCATTGCAAAATTAACAAAGTAGTCTTTTAATAAATATTCACTTCTGAAGAGTCAACCCCATTTTCAAAAAGCTGGTATGTTGTTTAAGATTCAAATTATGTTGTTTAAGATGTAAATTAAAAATGGAACTCACTGATGTACAAATCATTTAAACCTATAATTAATAAAAAAAAAATATTATTATGTCATGTTGGCACTGAGAATTTTTAAATACTATAAATTTTTAAGAACTGAGGGGACCAACTGCTACAGTTTCAAAAACAAGTACTGTATTTTCCATTTTTTCAGCTGCTAAACGAGTCAAGGTCTCAGTTGTCAGTTTTCAGTGGGTAACAACTCTGGACTGCATCCAGGCCAGTCAATGTCATTTTCTTGCAGAATCTGGTTTGGCATTATCTTCTGTAAATGCTCAAGGCCTTCCCTGAAAAAGACGTTGTGTGGTTGGCAGCACATGTTGCTTCAAAACCTGTGTATATGCTTAAGCGTTATTGGTGCCTTCACAGGTATGCAAGTAACCGATGCCCTCCACTACGGTTGCGGTAAAAAATTGATGCAGCATAGTATCGATTTGCATTGCAATATTTTATTGATACAGGGACACTAAATGTTGAGAACTTATAAATTGCAAGCAAAATCTGACATTTTTTGGACACTAATAATAAAAACAGTTGCGCTTTTAGTTCACTTACATGGTCTACATCTATTTTCAAATTCTTCAGTTGCTGAAGAGGCTGCATAACTTTTAATCTGCAAGTTGCACTGTTCAAAACACCTGAAATAGTACAGTCCATACATATTTGCATTCAATCAATTTGGACTAGGCTATAATACAAACAGTTCAGTTTATCATTTAAAACAGATTTTAGTGACAGTGTTGGTCAGTCTTTCTGCTAGCTAGTGCAGCAGTAAAAATGACTGAAGTGAGAGGGACAGACTGAGAACTCTATCTTATTAGATAAAACAGACATTGGCAAAGTTTACTTTTGCGTGCATAACGTGCAGTTGAAAGGTGAAAGATCACAATATATCACAATATGTCAAAAACTGCAATAGTATCACATTGTGAGTTACTTATCCTGATAATATCTTGTCATGGGGTCTCTGGTGAGTCCCACCTCTACCAAATGTGCGCTTGCTGAATTTCCTAGACTGCGCAGATAAAAATCCAGATAGGTAAGTGGACGGTTGGTTCGGTTTGTTCATTTGTTTCTTAGTTCACGTGTTGTTTTGTTCATTCTTTGGTTGATTGGTTGGTTTGATGGTTGGATTGTTGGTTGGTCCATTGGTTGGTTAGTCCATTGATTTGGTTGGCTGGTGGGGTCGTTGGTTGGTTGGTTCATTGGTTTGGTCCCTCATTTGTTCGATGATTGGTGGGTTTATTTGATAATTCCCCATGCAGTCTTTCACTGAGTAGTTTATAGGATGCTCTTTTTATTCTTCAGTATGTTACTGATGTGTCACTTTATCAGCTTCAAATTTTCAGTCTTGTTATCCTTGTCCCAACATAAAAAAAAATGTTTCTAACACCATTAGAAAGGGACAAAACTGTTACTGTAGTTTTTTTATATCATTTGCAAATCCTCATTCTTTGTATGCCCAAAAAAACAAGTGTTGCTTACTAGAGGCTGCGTGAACAGAAATGAAACATACCTGCAGTCTGCAGCATAAGTAGCAACACTGTTTTGTGAAAGCTTCACATTTTACAAGACAGTTCAGAACAAGTGTTTTTTTCCCTCTCACGTTCTCTTTTGATTAGCCTTCGTAGACCCTAAGGCCATGGACATTTGTCAGCACATGAAAGTAATATGCTCAAGCAAACTTAAGACGAAGTGAAAAATATCTGCCATAGCCTGTTGGAGAAAATCAGTCTCAGGTTATTCTGGCATCCACAAAAAAAAAGGAAACAGAGCAGTGAAGAGGAAAGGAAGGGTTGTCGAACTAGTTGTCTCCATTCAGTGTACATTCATTAAAGCTAATCACAGTTAATTAGCTGGGTGGAGCGGGCTGCCAGTTGTAGGGCACTGGGTCCAGATGCCAGGCAAATTGTGGTGCCAGTAGCAAAAATCCGTTTTGGGTTTTATTCTTACTGGACTTCATTTACTGATCACCTCTTCTGATTTTACGTCTCCAAATTGATGCTCCCTTCTACATCTTTTACTACTCCAACAGTTAAGTTAGAACATATTTCAGTAACTGCAAAAAAGTTTCAGTTTCCCTTGACTGTACTTGCAGTCTGTGAATTTTACATTTGAAGATGCAGTTCAGATGAGGAGTAAAAAGTGGTAGACGCAGTTCACTTCTTTGTAACCTAGCATTTAAATGATGCATTTCTGCTGTGATGTACTTCTTTTGTGAAATGCATGCTTTTAGCACATTTAAGCGTTTTGTTTCTTTAAGGCTTTAGGGATTTAACTAGATTCCCAAAATGTGTGGGGAACTCGCAAAACAGACGATTCTGGAGAGACAGTAATGCAGAGCAGCAGTTGGCCTTCATTCACAACTCTGTCTTGTCTTGTCAAATTAGGAGGAAGAGGAGGAGGAGGAAATGCATAAACCAACACAACCGCACTCTTTTTGAAATGTAAATAAAGGTTTTGCTGATTGATGTTAAAACACACACACGAGAGCACTTAGATGTGACTGACTAATTAGCTCATTATTCTAAATATGATATGATGAGAACTATTTTAGTTTAGTACATTGTTTTGCTTTTGATCCTCTCTTGATTGAAAGGAGGCCATTTTATGTTAGGAAAAGCCAGAAATCATACGGGCATGCAGCATGTCCACTATAAACTAATATCTGAGTATCCCCCTCTACTTTAAAGCTTAGGGTGATAGGTTTGATGATTTTACATTTCAGCTGTTGCATGGGTTTCATTTTACATTCATTTTATATAATTCTGAATTTGTTTTCCTATTTGTCAGTTTCATGCCTCGATGGGAAACCACCCCATATGACTGTCAGCCCCACGCAGGAACACAGAGCGGCAGTCGTCTCTTTTTTTTTTCTAGTTTTTTCTTTTGTTGAGTTGTACTTTTATAGGCTGTAAAATCATTGAAGCACAAATGATCTCCTCATCAAGTCTGACATTCCTCTGGACTCTGCCAGATGTTTTATAAGAAATGAATAACATGGTGTGAAACATGCAAGTTCTGCCCTGCCAAATGTCACTGCTCCATGGCAGCCAGTTGGTGGGTTTATAATGCGGGATTACATGCATGGTTGAGTTAGTGATGCTGTCAGTTTTGCAGAAGAACAAAGAAGTCAATATGCATTCATTATCAGACTGCAACCTCAGATAAATTGTGGTTTTTGTTTGGTTTTTGCTTTAGCTGCTTAAGTTAAATCTGTAAGAGTGCACTTCAGGTCTGTTTCTGCAAATGTGTGTGCAGGCATCCAAGTGTGTTCATTTAACTCATCGGGGGGTTTGTCCCATTCAGAGTGTTTTGGCCAACTCCATTCTGTTTTGTCTCCATGGGAAGAGGTCAGAAGCCACTATGGAGACACGAGTCATGGCTTGTTTTGTACGCTGTCCAAATTGCCTGAGTGATACTTTGCTCGAAGTTTAAAGGAGCCATCTAGACTCATATTATACAAATTAATTAAACTGAAGTTTTGTTTAATTGGGAAATTCTGTTTTTCTCTTGTTCTCCAAAATATATATAATATATCCCTCTTTGTAAGCATAGATGAAAGCTACGTGGTGTCTACAGTTATGGGAATAAGAAGGCGGAAAGAATTCATTCTGCCAAGGTGGGGAGGAAACAGGAAGTAGCTGTGAGGCTCATACTCTCTCAACTGTCAGGAAGCTGCTTCAAGCTTCAACGACAGATTCTTTCAGGAGTTGTTACTTGATTTTTCTGTCAAATTAAAGCATTTTTCTTTAATTTAAATTGCACATACATAATCAGTAGTACACAATTCAGTGTGCAGTGTTTCAGCAGCACTTCACACTTGGAAAAATGAATGTCTTGCTCTGTCTTTGATAATGTACATTTTGCAAAGGAGAGGGTTGTGTAGATGTTTTGTATTTTTTTTATTATCCATGCAGCTCAATTAAAATAAAATTTATGTAATAAATCTTCTTCTTCTTTTTTCGGCTGCTCTTGTTAGGGGTCACCCCAGCGGATCATCTGCCTCCATCTCACCCTCTCCCTTGCATCCTCTTCCCTCACACCAACCCTCTGCATGTCGTTCTTCACTACATCCATGAACCTTCTCTGTGGTCTTGCTCTTCTCCTCCTGTCTAGCAGCTCCATCTTCGATCTTCAAATAAATCTAAATAAACTAAATCTCTGAATACACAACACGCCAAACCTTGAGGCAGATGCTCTATAGTAGCAGAAGGACACATCAGGTGCCTCTCTTGTAAGCCAAGTGCAGGAAACTGAGGCTAGAGTTAACAGGGGATTACAAAAATTGGACAGTAGAAGATTAAAAAAACATTGCCTGATCTTATAAGCCTGGATTTCTGCTCATCATTCAGGTGGTAGGGTCAGAATTTAGCATAAACAAGATGAAAGCATGGCTCCATCCTCCCTTGTATCAACAGCCCAGGCTGAGGGTAGTGTAATGGTGTGGGCAATATTTTCATGGCACATTTTGTGCCCCTCTGTACCAATGAACACTGTGTAAAGGCTGCAGTGTACCTGCATATTGTCGACCATGTCTTCCCTTTATGACTGCAGTGTACCCATCCTCTGTTGGCTGCTTCCAGCAGAATAAAACACCATGTCACAAAGCTCAGATCATCTCAGACTGGGTTTCTTGAACATGACAGTGGGTACACTGTACTCAAATTGCCTCCACAGCCACCAGATCTCTAACTAATAAAGCACATTTTGGGATGTAGTGGAACAGGAGATTTGTGTCATCAGTGTGTAGCCGACAAATCTGCAGCAACTGTGTGATGCTGTCATGTCAGTATGGACCAGAATCTTCTAGGAGTGTTTCCAGTGCCTCGTTAAATATGTGCCATGAAGAATTAAAGCATTTCTGCATGTAAAAGGGGGTCTAAACCACTACTAGCACAGCATACCTAATAAACTGGCCAGTGACTGGCCATTTTAGAGGATAGTTTATTGCCGTTTCTGCAGACCAAACCTGAGTGAACCCATGTTTTATTTGAATGTACCAAAATGTTTTCCAAAGTAAACACTGAGTTATCAGAGCTGTTGCAGTCTGAACATGTGAGCTTTCCTGTCTGAATGATTGATGGCTTACAATAATAATGATAGCACTTGTTCTAATCATGCAGGAGGAGTGCTTTCTTAACCTGGAGGCTCCCATCGTGAGGGTCTGTGGTTACGACACCCCCTTTCCGCACATCTTTGAGCCATTCTACATCCCAGACAAGTGGAAGTGCTTTGAAGCGATCAAGAGAATGATCAACTACTGAACCCCTGCCCCCCCCATCAGGTACGAGCATTCTGCCAGCTTCTTTTGAAGCAAATTTACGATGAAACATTATATAATTATCAAACTCTTAGTCTATATTGAAGCCTGTCAAGAGCTTCCCTATAATATGCATTATTTATATCTGTAATGCAGTTAAGAAAACATGAAAAGATGACTTAACTATGACCTGCCTTCAGGAGCAGGAACCATCATTAGAGGATAGTTTATTGCCTTTTCTCTTACACAGTCAGTTTGTGTTTGATATAACCCCTCACAATACACGTAGTTTATTTTTATCCAGACGATAAAGGCTAATATGCTACAACAGCAATCCAGTTGTTTTTGGCACATAAGATTGCATTTGGTTTACCATCTGGTTTCTTATCTAATGCAGTTGCCACCTCGACTGCTAAACAAGCAGTGTTTTATTCTGCTCAAGTTAGTCTATTTACAAATTTACAACCATTAGCATTACAATCAGCAGCATGCAATGAATAATACAGTTATAGTTTCTGGGAGTCATGCAAGATACAGTATTGTTCATAATCCACCACCATTAAAGGATTTATTCAAGATGGAACAATTGAACGCGGTTATAAAACTAAGGAAAAAAATCAAGACGACCAAAAGCAAAAGGATCAGCCCTGCTGATTACATTTTATTCTCGTCTTAAGTCTGTTTTCATGTGGCTTTGTAATGCAGCGCTTTGGCTATTAAATACTGGGTCAAGCGTCAACAGAATTTATGATGCGACTTTGTTGTATCTTAGCTGATGGTGTATGGTCATATCTTTAAAACTCTGTAAGGAGTTCTGTGCCTTTAACGTTATCTGGTCATTTTTAATAGGTTCTGCATGATACAGAATACAGATGTTTCAGTTCATCTTGAGTGTGAGTTATTATGATGATGGTGACATCATCTTATTACTTTCAATGAAGACAGGAATTTTCCTGGCTCAAATTAGACTTTTAGGGGGTGAATGCACACATATAGTGATCACCTAGTAGGTCTTCACCCAAGTTGTGCTCAAGGTTACATTTGTCAGTTTACAGGCACATTTCTATTTTCACAAGCTTCGCTACTTCTGAGCGTGAATCCACCAGTCAGCTGGGGCCTCTCTGTATGGAATTTACATGTTCTCCCTGTGCCTGTGCGAGTTCCCTCCCACCTTCTGCCACAGATGGAGCATGACTGGTTGTCTGTCTCTCTCTTGTAGCCTCGAGTAGACAGGTGATAAAGAGATAGTCCAGGGTGGTGCCCTTTCTTTTTCCCAGTGGCAGGCTTCAGACAGGAAAATGGATGGAAGAGTCAATACTTCACTTGAAAAACTGTTCTTACCATCGGCTACCATTCTTTTTCTTGTCTTATTTCTTATAGTTTTATATCCATAAATTGCATATGTACATTTTCTGTGCTAAACTTCATTGTTGCTTTAAAAAAAAGAAATGGCACAATATTATCATGTCCATATTTTTCCCCATAGTTTGTTCTGTTACCCACTACTGTGATTACCAAAATCTCCAAATGTAATGGGTACTGTTATTTTTGCACTTTTATCTCTTGTATGTTCTGTACGTGGCATAAAGTTCATTTTTCAAGGGAGCTGTGAAAGCAGGTACCAGAAGTACTGATGAGCAAATTTCTCGCTGTAGCGGCATCCCTCAAATACTTTTTAATCTGCCAGTGCAAATTGGCTGTGTCGCGTTGTGTTGTGGGAACCTTTTATGGAGGAGACCACGTGATCCCCCTGCGTACAGTGTATGTACCTGATATGAAAACCTCCTGATGTAAAGCTGGAGAGTTTTGAGCATTCCGCAGCATCTGTTTTGGCTGCATTCACACCTGCATTTATACCTGCCGCCTTGTAATCAGACCACCCGGGACCAATTTTAGTGCCAAGTGTTAACAGAGCGTACATGACATGAGTACGCCCTTGGATTTGTGTAACCTCGTGCTGTGAATCTAATACTGTGAATTCCATTCTGGCCTTTGATTGTTTGCAGAACTGTTGAATAACGCTTTGAGAACTGTTTCGTAATCCGTTTTTAATTGTCACTGTCATTTTGAGTTATAGCCATTGAATTGTTGGCCTGTAAGGCAGAAGGAGGCATTTATTACATCCCTAATTGAATCCAACACATGTCAGCTCTCATCCTCACTGTTCACCATCGCCATGCAGATCTACTTTTCCTCCTCATCTGCCATCCACAGTGGATCGCCAAGTTCTGCACTTATTAAATCTCTCTCCTTTTCCAGAGCCATCTGCTGGTAGCCCTGAACTCGATGCTCTCCTCCCTTTTCCTCTTCATTCATCCAGATGTTGGAGAGCAGCCAGGAAAAGACACTTTGTTGACCATCCAATCAGAAAGCAGTAACCAGATGGGCTCCATGTTCTTCTGTGTCCTCGAGCTAAAGGACTGTTACTATATCTCTGGATTAAAGAGCCTTGTTCTTCTGCAAGGGACAAGTGATTTCATCCACTCAGTACAGTGCACCTCAGCATAATGCACTTGATTTAGCTATATTTTCGATTAAAGTTGGATACTGTGGGAAAATGGTATTTGGTTGAATTTTTGACTGTCTGCCTCTCTGTACTGTTACTTTTGATTCATTATGTCCAACTGTGCTCCAGTCTTTATTTAGCTTGACTTGAACTGAACCTTAGTGTACTAATAAAGTGGATCTGTGGATTTTAAGGAAAATAAAATATACAGAATTGGTGAAAGCATTTGGTTTGGTGCTTTGGATTTGTTGGGATTTATTGTGTCATTTCGGAAACGAAAAATAAATCTGCTGAAGTAGTCTGGTAACATATTTTACAGATGTATTTTACAGCTTGTTGAGTGTATTTTGTTGTTTTTATTGCATCAGTTTTGATTTTTCAGCCATCTGCTAATCGTGTTCACCCAGCAGGGAATATCTAAAGAGGAGCTGATGCTTTTTTGTTATTGTTACTTTGATTTAGAGATGTAAAATTGTAAGGGAAAAAGCTGTAGAATTTTATCACATGGCCACTACTCGAAATTTTCAAGTACTTTCCATCTTATCAGCACTTCCATAAATAAATCAGCTTTCCTTGTTTGACTTCTTGTCTTGCCATTTTAGATTTCAATGTGGAATCAATCAGGACTGTGGTTGGAAGGCTATGCCCTTTTTACTGCATGTTTCTAGAAACCTTAAATCATTGTAAACCCAATGGACAATGAAAACTTAAGTTGGAATTCTGCCTCCGCTTCCATTAATGCTCACTGGAGAGAAGCAATAGTGCCCTCAACCAGTCACATACAGCTATTATGAGTATATGTGCTGATCATCATGAAGTTTTAGGTCAGGAAGTCCTTAGAAAACAGAATCAAAATCAAAATGTTCAAAGGGACTCTTAGACGTCTTTGCAAGTCTGTTAGACACTACATACATGCAGACGTTGTGGTCTATGGTTGAAGCCAAAATGGACTGGTTTTATCCCTTTAGGGTTCTGCTCATTTGCAACAAACTATCAGCCAAATATTAGTTATGTGATACAACTGGACAGCAATATCACTAGACCAGATAAGGATCTTCAAGAAAGCATGAAAATTCCAGAACTGCCTTAATTCTTTGTGGTATAGAATCAGCAAGGCATCAGAAACATTCCTCAGAGATTCTGATCAATATTGACATGAGATTTGTCAGTTGCACTTTCATGATGTGAATCTCCTGTTCCACCACATCCTAAATGTGCTCTGCTGGATTGAGATCTGGTGACTGTGGAGCCATTTTAGTCATGTACAAGAATTGAGTATGAGATGAGTTGAGCTTTGTGACATTGCACATTTTCCTGCTGGAAGCAACCATCAGAAGATGGGTACACTGTGGTCATAAAGGGATGGACATGTCAGCAACAATATTCAGGTAGGCTGTAAGTATTTCAATGATGCTCAGATGATACTAAGAGGTCCAAAGTGTGCCAAAAATATCCTTCATATCATTACACCACCATATCCAGCCTAAACTGCTGATACACAGCTGGCTGCATCCATGCTTTCATGTTGTTCGCATGCAAATTCTGACTGTTCCATTAGAAAGTTAGAGCAAAAATATAGACCCATCAGACCAGGCAATGTTTTTCCAATCTTTAACTGTCTAATTTTGTTGAGCTTGTGTGACTTGTAGCCTCAGTTTCCTGTCCATAGCTGACAGGAGTTTCTGGTGTGGTCTTTTGTTGCTGTTGCCCATGTGCTTCAAGGTTGGATGTGTGGTTCATTCTGAGATGCTCTTCTTCATACCTTGGTTGTAATAAACAAATATGCTTAATGAAGTGGCCAGTGAGTGTATGTTTTGTGTATGTGGAATAGGTTGAAGTTGCAGTTTTTTCAAAAGGGGGATAAAAGCAGTATAAAGGTTTTATATTACGTGAAGTCATTAATATTAAAGATATTAATTTCAGCAGTGTTGTTTTTCTTTTTAGTTTCTAGATAAAGGGATTTGTCAGATAATGTTTTGTTTTGCTAAACCAAGAAAAATGAAGCTGATGACAAAAAAATTGCTTCTTAGAGCACAGGGCAATTGCCTTCTGTGTCTTTGTCACTTAAAGTTACTCACATTCAGATTGCACTTGGTTGTTTGTTGCACTGATACTATAAATATAATTGGGTGCAGCTTTAATGGGTCTAATTAGCATCAAATGATGACTCAGTTCTAAATTTGGTGTATTGCATGCCATGATTTGATCTGTTCTAAGAACACAGACACTTTCATTGTTACCAGATCACCATGTACAATGCAGCTGGATGTCCAAATTACATCACCGCTATAGTCTGTCCTAAGATGAAGAGCAGCGTTTTGGTGCTTACTGACACTCCAGTCAACTCCCAAGAAGTCGAAGTCCAAGTCGAATTATATTCATACCATTCACCTCGTGGAGCACCTTGACCTGCATGCCATTCTGTTGCCATCTCATTCTTCAGGATTTCATGTGAAGACTTCTACATGTATTTAGTGATATTGTAAGCTGGTTTATCTATTCTGTACCCTCACTTTGTACAGTATCACTGCCGTATGGTCCTCATGCTGTGGGGAGAGAATTATCAGCCTGCTAATGAAATGTACAGCCGAGGCCAAGGCAGACCAGATGGCCTCATGCCTTGAGGTCTTTGCTTTTAATTTGTGCCTTAAATGCTGAGCTAAACTCATCAGTGGAGTTTAGGAGAAAGGTGAGAAGGACTTCAAAGTGTGTCTAATAACCTAACAGAGTGGTGTTTTCCCCATGGCACTGCGTGAGATTTTTAAAAGCAAAGGGTAAAAGGCCTAAAATTCTTGACAGGATGACTTAAATTCAAATGTGCACACCAGAAAAGTTTTGTGGAATTAATGTAAAACAGCCGTCTGGAAAAACTTCTGAATGTTACTCACTTTGCAGGTGTGGCTATTTCTCTGTGTCATTTGGAAATGTTTTTTGAGCATAGAGATCAAGATGTGTGCTGCAGTGTGCTCCATTTGCCCTTTCTTTGGAGCAACTGCGTCCAATATGTCACTTTGTAAACAATTTGTGAAAGTGACGGGAACGGCTTTGTGAGCTGTACGAGAAAACTCTGTCACTGATGTTTACTAAGTTTCCAAGAACTCCATTTATTTAGAAGTTGCAAAATAAAACCAGTTGACAGTATATAGTTCTGTTTCTGGCTTGCAAAAACAGATAAATGTACAATGGTTGTATTAGAAGTGTACCGTTGTATATCAGAGTAAAAAAGATCAGACCTGAAGTGCAGGCACAATTTATCTACATGTGCTCATTCAAAGGTACATGTATTTCAGATTGGCTCAAAGATGGAAATAAGTGGATACTTGTCTTGGCACCAAATGCTGCCTCCCCTATTTCTCATAAACTCAGGGATATGCTATAGTCCCGTCTACAATGCTTATCCTATTTTATTTTTTTGCTGTTATCGGCTGTTACCAGGGCTTCAGTAACTAATTTCGCTCCATTCTTATGTAAGTACAGCTTGGAATGACAAAGTCTTAGAATCTTTGAAATTTTAAATCTTGAGTCTATCTTTCCAGTGTGGCACCTATAATAGAGTTTGCAGCATCTGGACTTGAGTAAATCGAGCAAAAGAAGAGTTATTTCAATTGCAAAACCACTGGGATGGTGTATGAAATATAAATAAAAACTTGCACATGTGGAAAGGCATCAACCCTGAAAGGTGTATACAGGTTTTTGAGCAACATATGCTCCCCTCCAGGTGATGTCTTTTTCAGGGAAGGCCTTGCATATTTCAGCAAGACCATGCTAAATCGCATACTGCAGCTATTACAACAGCATGGCTTTGTAGAACAAGAGTCCAAGTACTGGACTGGTCTGCCTGCAGTCCAGACCTTTTAATCAGCAGAAAATATTTGGCACTTTATGAAATGCTTAACACTGAAGACCCAGGACTGTTGAGCAACTGGAATCCTCTATCAGACAAGAATGGGACAACATTCCTCTACCGAAGGTCCAGCAGCTGGTCCTCCTGAGTTCTCAGACATGTATGGCCTGTCGTTAAGAAAAAAAAACAGGGGATGCTACACAACGGTAAACATGATCCTGTCCCAACTTTCTTGAGACGTGTTGCTGCCATCAAATTCAAGATTTTACATGAAATTGTATGATGTTTCACTTTCAACGCTGGATATGTTTTCTATGTTCTTTTTAGAATAAAATATTGGTTTATGTGATTTACATATCATTGCATTGTGTTTTTATTTTTATTATATACAGTGTTTGGAATTGTGGTTGGATCTTACTACATGTAAAAACCTGATCTAATTGCATATGTGTTCAAACCTTCAGATAGGATTCTCATCACTCTGCACCACAAACTTTGGTCAAAATGTACAGATAAACTCATGTATATCATTTTGGTCTGGGTGAAAGCAGGGCCTTTAACCATGTTGGCGCGGCAGTCCCTCCTTTGGGTGGGGTGGCAAAGATGACCTCTGCTTGGTAGGAACACCATAATAGCATCTGTGCTCTGACAGTGTGTCATTACACACTAAATTTACATGAAACGCAAAAACCCAGGGAGGTAGGTCGCAACGTGAAGCCGCGGGGGGCGCAGATCCTCCAGTGCATGTCCAACCATACAACCACAGATTACTGAAGATTATAGAACTGCTGAGCCTGTAATGTGGTGATTTGGTGCATTTCGCTGGTTGCGGAGGCATGTTTTACAACATCATTACAAATTCATGGGATTGCTTCGACTGCATTCATTCAGCATGATATTTAATGCAATATTTGATTATAATAGAAACAGCCTGGGATAGTTTGTTCTGTGGTTAAAGTGAAAATTTATCATGATGATAAAATAAATTATGTGTTGTGAACAGAAAAAAAAAAAAACAGAATGACTTCATTTCAACTCAGAATCGCTGAGGGTTGTTTCTTGCATTGCTGCATAAATTGAATTAGAAACTCATTCCTGGGAAGCACGGCCATTTTTGCTGATAAGAAAAAAACGCTGGTGGTTTTATTAAAAACAGCAAATGAGCAGTACACCATGTCAAAACAGCTCATATCTGCATAACAAAAATCATGTTGAACATGACTCCGCTAATGAGTGCTGGTTAACGTTTCTGTCAGCGAAACCAAAAACCTCCCAGCATTACCCTTGCATAAAAATCCCTTAAAATATCATGGTCTGCGAAAGGTAGCTCAGTCGTCGCACACATGCTGAGTAACATAAGATTTAGTTCTTATGGAGGAATTAAAGAGTTACATAAACCGTGCAGGTTGGCATGAAGCCCAAGTGACTCAGACCAATTCAATTTTATTGACACTCATCGGCCACTTCATTAGGCACACTTTGCGAGTGCCTTAGGTCTTTGTGGCGTAGAGTCAAAAAGTTGCTGGAAACATTCTTTAGAGATTTATGTCCTTATTGACACATTAGCATCACACAGCTGTTGCAGATTTGTCAGCTGCACATCAATAATTCAAACCTCCTGTTCCACCACATCCCAAAGGTGCTCTGTTGGATTGAGATCTGGTGACTATGGCAGCCATTTGAGTACAGTGAACTCACTGACATGTTCAAGAAACCCAGTTTGAGAAGATTTGAGTTTTGTGACATTGTACATTTTCCTGTTGGAAGCAGCCAACAGAGGATGGGTACCTGGGTGCCTGACCCATCGATACAAGGAAGGATGGATTCATGCCTTCGTGTTGTTTAACTTCTGAATGCGAACGCAGAAATCAAGACTAGTCTTCTATTGTCCAATTTCAGTGAGCCCATGTGAACTGTAGCCTCAGTGTCCTCTTCTTAGCTGGGAGGATACATGTCTGTGAAGGAGAGTGAGGCAGGTGGAATGGTAGTAGCAAGGAGTAGAGTTGGTGAAGGGGAATGAGTTTAAATACCCGGGGGTCGGCCATCCAAAGCAATGGACAGTGCACAAAAGAAATGGACTATGATGTTTGCAGACGACATTGCGATCTGTAGTGAGAGTAGGGAGGAGGTGGAAGAGAGCCTGGAGAGGTGGAGGTATGCACTGGAGAGGAGAGGAATGAAAGTCAGTAGAAACAAGACAGAGTACATGTGTGTGAATGAGAGGGAGGCGGGTGGAACAGTAAAGGTGCAAGGAGTAGAGGTGGTGAAGGTGGATGAGTTTAAATACTTGGGATCAACCATCCAAAGCAACAGACAGAGCACAAGAGAGGTAAAGAAAACAGTGCAGGCAGGGTGGAGTGGGTGGAGCTGAGTGTCATTGGTGATTTGTGACAGTAGGATAACAGCAAGAGTGAAAGGTAAGGTTTACAAGACATTAGTGAGACCTGCTATGATGTATGGTTTGGAGAAGATGGCACTGATGAAAAGACAGGAGGCGGAGTTGGAGGTGCTGAAATTTTTACTGGGAGTGACCAGAATGGACACGATTAGAAGTAAGTACACCAGAGGGACAGCTCAGGTTATAAGCAGTTTGGAGACAAAGCCAGAGAGGCATTCTGAAATGGTTTGGACATGTACAGAGGAAGGATAGTGGATATACCGGGCAAAGGATACTGTAGAAGAGCACAGAGAAAGTACATAGTTGTAGTAAAGGAAGACATGCAGAGGGCTGGTGAGACAGCAGAGGATGCAATGGATAGGGTGAGACAGAGGCAAAGGATTTGCTATGGCAACTCCTAAAGGGACCAGCTGAAAAAAGAAGAAGAAGGGGAAGAGCTGACAGGAGTGACACCCACTGTGGTTTCCTGCTGCGTAGTCCATATGCTTTGAGGTTTGACATGTTGTACTTTGAGAGATGCTCTTCTTCATACCTTGGTTGTAGCAAGTGTTTATTTGAATTATCATTGCCTTCCTATCAGCTCCAAGCAGTCTGGCCATTCTCCTCTGACCTCTGGCATCAACAAGGCATTTTTGCCCAGAGAACTGTTGCTCAATGGATGTTTTTTTTCTTTTTTGGACCATTCTCTGTAAACCCTAGAGATGGTTGAGTGGGATAATTCCAGTAGATCAGCAGTTTGTGAAATACTCAGAGCAGCCCATCTGGCACCAGCGACCATGCTGCATTCAAAGTCACTTAAATCACCTTTCTTCCTCATTCTGATGCTCACTTTTGACTTCAGCAGTTTGTCTCGTCTATGCTGACAGCTGAGTTTTTGCCAAGACGATGGTTGAAACTCAATGCAGTTAGAGCCGTATTTACATCAATGAGTAGTTAAACAGGTACAGTAAATCCAAATAAAGTGCCAGTGAGTGTCTACAGTGCTGATTCACAACAACAGTTTTTTCAAGGCATTTCATAAAGACCCTGCAATATTAGAGAGAACCAAAATGCTTGGCAACAGTGGGAAGAAAAAAACTCCCTTTAAACAGGAAGAGACTTCTCACAGATCTATTGAAATTAAAGAAAACTTTGAGCGTCTGAGATGTTAGTTGTAACGTCTTAGTAAAGTCATCTTAGTAACGTACTTGAAATAATGGGATTCAGCCAGTACAGGGAGTATGAATTTAACACATTTACACAGGGTTGCGTCGGGAAGGGCATGCGGAGTAAAACCTCTGCCAAAATTACCTACACGGATTAATCCACACAGGTAATTTGGCAGAGGTTTCTTGGTAGCAGCCGAAGGTGCACATAAGATTAGTAATAAAAACATTTATTGTCGAAATCTATTCGTGATTGAGAAATAGTTCCCAAATGAAAGCTGAACTGATATCACAGACGTTCCCTCCGAGTCGATCGAAGGTAGTCGTTAAATGCTGCCTCAGTGTTGTTGTTAGACTTCCTAGCAAGAGAACGTTTTTGTTCAAGAATCGTTTTGGGCTTTTTCTTTATTGATTAGAATAAAGCCAAATAAGCAAAACATTCTCGGTAGAAAGAGTGAGCAGGAGAAACATTCCCCACGGTTGATTCAAACTTGTTACCCCAACTCCAAAGCCCATCGCTTACTCTACTGAGCTATTAAATTTAGCATCCAAATGCTTGCTGACATCGGTGACAGAGGAGCACATATTCTAGTAGTCTGACACGTTAAGTTCAACATGCAACAAATGAGACAGAATTTAGAATGTGCACAACTATGAATTGTTTCAACGCGTTCTTTATCTTTTTAATCAAAAACAGACTACAGTAAGAGTAGTCCGTGTACGTGGACAAGACATTGTGTGGGCATCTGTTCACAATCACGCACTAACTAGATTAGTTGTTTTTTAAAAAAAGAAACGAAAATGAAAGATGGATAATTGCTATAATCTGATCTAATTTTCTCACTTTGTAAGAGGGAATCTGCTTTGACCTCAGTTCTAAGTGGAAGCGACATCTACATCCATCAGGCTACGGTTCAGTTTTTGCTGTTGTACCGCAGCCAGTTTTGACCCAGGAGATGACATCAAGGTTATTAACTATGCTTGCTGGGAGCCGATGCAGCACTACAAGGACTACACAACATGGTTGACACCCTAATTATACCATCTCTCTGTTCTCAAGCAAAACGTGAACGATTGTTTTATAGTCTGTCCCAGAGATAATTTCCAGTTGCTCTTTGGATCTCAAAGGATGCCTGACTTCAGAGGTTCATGGATGACTGAGTTAAAGCACAATAAAGCCTCCATTTTATTACTTGTTGGTAATGGTGAGATGAGAAGCTAATCCTTTGCTGAACTTTGATTAACGTGAACAGATTCACGTGAATTCTGTTCCTTATAGGTGAAGTCTTCATATTGTGTTTTACAGGGACGAAAATAATGAGGTGTTAGAAATTCTGCCCTTTAAAATGGAAGTGAAACCTCTTTGAACTTTCAAGGATTATATCATGCTGAGTAATCACTCATAGGAGGTGATTGATGCCTGTAAACTACAGTTCTTATAAGATATATGTATGCACCTTTAAAAACCCAGACTCCAGTGTTTGCCTTCTAGAATCACAAGGGACCGATATAGAACACCGGCTGTTTTTGTTCCGTTTATCCAAAGCTTCATTACCTAGTCAAACATTTACCTGCAAGCAGTGTGCTTTCAGAAGTACACACACACACACACACACACACACACACACACATACACACAAAGCATGTACTGTACATTAGTTCAGTGATGCCATAAGACTGAACGAGTTGACTGCACAGCTTAATGTTTGGGTTTCCGACTGTGGTCCACATGCCTCTTTAAAACCAAACACCCTGAGTGCTCTGAGCAGCGCTAAAACACAAAACACATGTACATCTGCCTGTCTGACAACCAGAACTCCCCCCTCTCACACTGAAAAGCTGGATATTGTGAACTAGTCTTTCTTCCTCATCACCAAGTCAGGCAACTGTTGGTTTTACTTCTGGCTGTTGGATCAGCAGATGGTTGCTATGGCGAGATTGTGAGGATAGACAAAACACTCCTGGTCGAATGGAGGTAATTTTGCCTGGCTGTTGGCTCAATGGTGCATTTTAACGCACCAATGACATCCTGTGAGACACAGGAGGTGGTTTAGTGCTAATTTGTGACGCAACGAAATAATTTCCAGGCCTAATTGCAGGACCGTTGCATGTAAGGCTCACATGCTTACACTGTCCACTGACAAGTTGTATTTCTGTGATGCCCACTTGGCAATGGCAGTATTTATATTCTCCACCGTGGTGGGAACAAGACGTTATTGTCTGTGAAAGCTGATACGACATAAATGGGTACCATCTGCCCAAGTCTGACTGGTAGGGGAACATGATGTTTGTAAAGCTCAAGCCTGAAGTTGAATTTAACAGACCCAAAATGGTTTCGGTTAAGGAAACATCCTAGTTATTGGTGTGATTATGTCACCAGCGCTTTCTTCTCAGTGGAAACAGATCAGGTCTCTATTTGGACTGGAATATTTGGGACAGAACAGTTAAATCCTAATTGATGGATTGGTATAAAATGCTTTTGTACTTTGTCTACAAAAGAAACATGAAAAGCCTCTGGCTGTTTCCTTCATCAAAGTTACATTTTCAAGCAAAGTTAGTTTCTACATTAATAGAATTTCAATCCTTTGCCCTGCATGCTCGCTGGAACCACCTTTGAGGTTTGCTCATTGCTAATGGGGAAATAAATGCTTGACTAATCTTCGTTCAGAGTGTGTTCAGAGCGTGTAGAGAAAAAAGTGTTCTCCGGCTTGTAAGAAAGCTGGAGAATACTTCAGTGATAAGGTCATACTTGCCTGTCAAGCTTCACATTGAGCAGATGAACAATGGAGTCAGAGTGCTTTAATCAAAGTGTTTGTTGCAGCATTTAAAAATGACTTTGAAATTAGCCTCCCGTTATAATGATTTTTTTCTGAGATCAACCATCTGACAAGCTGTCACACTTTAGCAGCAAGGCTGTGCAGGAGGTGAGCTAGTATGCAAGGTTTGGACCATTGTCTACACAGAAAATGTGGCGTAAGCAGCATATTTGGCAGCAGCCTCGAGTACTCATTCAGTGTGGCTACACAGGAGGTGAGAAGGTACAGTAAAGTGTTGAGTGTAGGCTATTGTGGAATTGCTCAGTGGCTAACACGTAATGATGG
>VUQH01034132.1:0-11584 GCA_015106775.1 Etroplus canarensis
AAAGCTTTAAGGTCTAAATGCCCTCTCCAAACTGCCAGGAATAAAATCCTGGTGCAGGACTACTGAATTCTGGTGGAAAAATAGAGTGCATAATGACTGAAAGAGCTTATTCACTATGCGTAAGATTATAACCATTAAAAGACTGCGCCAAGGTTGCTAATAACCCACAAATGCTATCGGGGACATGACCCCCAAAAAAAGTGGCTCGACTAGTCTGAGCTAATTTGTTTTTATGACACTTGTTTGAAGTGTATCTGCGCATATAACTCGCTCGGATGAATGTATAACGACAGATGAAGTATAGCCAAGTTTCTTCCATGTCAGATCTCTTTCTCATCACTTTGACAGACAGTCTAGCTCCTGGGAAAAGTGGCATTGCAGCAGGGTGGAAAGCATTAAGAGCTTTCAGCAACGCCCCGAGGCAGGCTCATGTGATACCCTGTAAGAGAGGGGCTAATATTTTACAGTCAGCTTGGTATTTACCAGAAGCTTGTAGCGTTTACCGCAGATCAGGACCAAAGTATCAAAACATTCGGAGGATGAGCGATGAACCTGCCTCTCAGCTCTCTTCCTTCTTTTACCGATGAGGGGTTCAGTTCTTGGTCATGAACACAGAGAAAAATGCACCGTATCAAAATTGGGGGGGGGTAAAAGTCAGATGCCAAGCATGACATCCAAGTTAGGCATCTAAAATGTGACACCGCAGAACTCATAGCCTGTGAGCCGCAGCCGTGACGTAACCCATGATGCATGGCAATAAAATGTAGAAAATCCTCTTTTGTAAAACACGAGAGGGAGAAGTCAGACTGCCTGATTGATGGAATTGTTACAGAGTCTACTTAACAATCCTCTAAATTTAGATCTGATTTCGTATCCCTGTTCTGAGCATGAATTTCTGGCCTGCGACCCAGGCATTACCTCAGCCGCGGGGCTTTGAGTGAGTGCGGTGTGCTTGAAGACCGGGCAGAGAGGCTGCTGTCATCTAGTCGTAATAGCAACTATTGGTATGCTGAACCGAGCCCAGGCTGGAGTGTAATGGCAAAACGAGCGCGATTGTTCGCATCCAGTTTGCAAGCTGCAAGCTGAAAACATGCCCGTGTTTGCGCCGGGCCTGTTCACGCAGGGAGGCAACGAGGGAAAGAGGGGCCAGGTGGTCTGGGTTTCCTCAGAGCTTTCGCTCGTATACCTTTATTTGCATTTTGACAAATGTTCCTGTTGTGAATAATCACAGTGCATCAAGTCCACCTTATGAGCTGTAGGCTGATGTAAGAAAAGAAAGAAAGAAGAGATGATGACATGCACCTTTGATTGAGCTCTGGACTTCATTGGGATTAAGGGAGTGCTTCATTTGCATTACAAAACCATAAATTCGTGGCGAGGAGTAGTTTCTCGCATCTAACATGGATAGACTCAGTGAGCTTGGGCTGGATGCAAATACAAATGATCCATTTGTCACACAATAACTTGAAATAAAATCTACTGGGAAGTCGAGGAGGCTCAGAAAGAGTCATATCCAGGACTAATTAACTGTGTTCAACACCAGCTCAAAGGGTTTGAGTTCAGGAATATTAAGCCTGCATGGTAATGTAGCAGTAATGATAAAAATGCGTCAGTGGATCAGCATGTCGTAGCTTACAGATGTTATCATAATGTATCTTAATGTGGCAGTCAACCAATAGGACCACTCGCTCCATTATTGTGACCAATAAGATCATGACTATTACCATCTGAGAGGACACAAAGTGATATTTCAACCATCAAAAATGTGTCAGAGTGACAGGAATGGCCAAGACAAGAACAGTGACAGTGAAAAAACTCCGAGTTTTCCACTTGTCAAAATGGGAAGCTGTTGGCAAACCAGGCTGTTGCCCCATTATTGCTTATCAGGACCCAATGGTATCCCTACGTCATGACCCTAGTTCTTGACTGGCCCTAACCCATCTTAAGAGATATGCCATAAGGAAACCTAGTGACAGCATTTAAATGCCAGGGGGCGCACATTCAAACACTCATTTTATGAATAATAGAACTGAAATGTACCTTTCGGCTGCTCCCTTTTATTCTCCACCAAGGGGTCGCCACAGCGGATTAATCCGCACTGGTAATTTGGCAGAGGTTTTACACCTCCTGACGCAACCCTCCATGGTGAGAGGGGCTTGTGTCCCCACCTGGAATCAAACCAGGGACCTTTCGCTTCAAAGGCGAAACCACTGCGCTACCAGGGACACTTATAATAGAACCTAGACCAATATTAGAATTCTCACAATTCTTGTGAAAATGGAAAAGTGCTCTTAAAATGACAAATATGGCCTCAGTTTGGATCAAAACCCATTAGGTGATCACTGTATGCAAGTTTCATCATAATCTGACCAATCCTGTAGGAGGAGTAGCAGTTCTTGTGAATTATGGATGAACAACGGACACCTCACCATTGTTTCAGCTTAGTGGTCCTTCAACTGGTTGAGCTAAAAGCATCCATGTTATGTGAAAATAGTTGCTTGCTGTAAACAACCTAAAAACAATGATTAGCAGTCTCAGTATGGTTTTTCTTCAAAGTGATAACTTTGATGTCTTTGAGCTTATTCCTCCGGCAAATGACCAAAAGACAAAGTTAGAAACTATCTGTTGAAAACCATGGATTATTTAGCCCCTCCAGAAAATACGTTCAGGAGCCAGCGGAGACCAAAACTAGACTCAATTCCAAGTTAGTGACAACGATGAATAAATGCTAGATGCTGTAATGCTAACTGTAATAATTTTTGCTTACTGCCATACCACCAAACTGAACAAATTATATTTATTACAGGCTTTACGGAGAACTGAATGTATCACAACTTTACAGTTTGTATTTTGTGCCATCATTCCTAACAATAACTATACCTTGTACTTAACATGTTAAGGTATGGTTATGGTTGGTCTACGCACAACTGCGCAGATGGTCATCGACATGCTGTAGCTGTTTACTATCAAATATACTGATCAACTACTCTGTGGGTCATTCATGCTTTTGCTGTTGTTGAGCCTTCGGGAGCAGGAAAGAGCAAATTTATAACATACAATGAGCTGAAGCGAAAGCATCCATCCATTTCGCTGGCGTAGCTCACAGGGGCAGCAGTCTGGGTAGAGATACCCAGAGCTCCCTCTTCCCAGCCACCACACTGAGGCATTCCCAAGCCAGCCTAAGAGACATGGCCTCTCCAGCATGTCTTGGGTTAGCCTCAGGGTCTCCTGCACGAAAGCGTTTCTGTGTAGGTTGCATACCCAAAAACCTTCAGTCAAAGCATTTTACGCATCTTTGCGTGGGACTTTAATCCATGTAATGTAGAATCACCACTTAATATAACATGCAGTTCTTTGGGAGGAAGTCAGAGGAACCCGAAAGACCCCAGGACCCATTAGTTTCTAACCCAGAGCCTTCTTGCTGGGAGGTGACAGTGCTAACCGCTGTACCATTGCAGGAATGTTCAGATTCTGCTTTGAAGTAGCATACTTGGTAACATGGTTGCTTGTGGGGGACGTACAGTAAGGACAAATACAGTGGTTTTGACAATTTGGTTTAAATTAATTTGGAAGCTCTAAGCATTCGTGCCTTTTGTCCCGACAGACTGCATGACAGCTGTCCCCGCATTCCCAGATCTTAGTGGTTACTTTCATGAGTACAATGTTACAATAACTGATGGAAAGGTTTGCCAAAACTATGTAAATAAGACTAAAGATGTAATAAATCACAATTTTATTTTAACTCTGTGGATTTGGACCTCTGATGTTCCTCCTTACACTGACTGAGCCACATGACCATAAACTCGACCCAAACCCACTAACTAAACACATATGCCTCCACAGTCTGCATTAATATCTTTAGCAGGAACTTTAACCACCTCTTAAATGACACTGGCACCAAAGGCACAGACATTAGTGAAAATCCGATGCTTTTCTTATCAAAACAATGTAGAAAGACTGTATTTAAATTCCCGCCCTCCCTCCAGCCCCTGTAAAGAAACACATTCCAAGTCCTGCTCTGACTTGTTTTTATTAAAACTCTCTTAATGCTGCACTGAGACCTCCTTTAACTGAAAAATACACTTATACTATGTGGAGAAAAGTATTGGGCCACCTACACATGAAAACCTACAGAAGCTTTTAATGACATGCCATTTCTAAATCCACAGGCTTTAATATGGAGTTGGTCCCCCTCTGCAGCTATAACAGGTTCCACTCCTCTGGGAAGGCTTTCTACACGATTCTGGAGTGCGTCTATGCTCAGTTTTGTCCATTCATCCAGAAGAACATTTGTGAGGACAGACAGTGATGCAATTTCCATCCGTATGGTTGAGGTCAGGGCTCTGTGTGGGCCAATTAAGTTCATCCACACCAAACTCAACCCATTATGTCTTGATGGGCCTTATTAAGGGCCTTAGCCAAAATGTTCCCATAAAGTTGGAAGTATAGAATTGCCCAAAATGTCTTGGTAGGCTGAAACATTAACGTGAACTAGGGAGCCAAAGCCAACCGCAGAAAAACAACTCCATAGCACCCCACCAAACTTCACAGTTGGAGCAATGCAGTCAAGTGTGTATCATTCTCCGGGTGCACGGGAGTCATCACTCCAGAGAACATGTTTCCACTGCACTAGATTTCAGTGGCAGTGTACTTTACACCACTCCATCTGACACTTGGCATTGTGCTCGGTGATATAAGGCTTGCACACTCAGCCATGGAAACCCATACTATGAAGCTCCTGATGCACAGTTTTTGTGCTGATGGTAATACCAGATGAGGTTTGGAACTCTGTGGTTACTGAGTCCCAGAAGAGTGCTGCTGACCTTTAAACACCTCAATGCTCTGCAGCATTACATGGTCTGCCATCTGGTGGCTGAGTTGTGGTGGTTCCTAAAATCTTCCACTTTGCAGTAATACCGCTTACAGCTGATTGTGGAATATCTAGAAAGGATGAAATTTTACAGACTGACTTGTTGCAAAGGTGGCAACCTATTACAGAACCACAACCAAATTCACTGAGCTCTTTAGAATGACCTGTTCTTTTCCAAATGGTAAATGGAGCGGTACTCACACAACATTTTTTTACTCTAAGGGAGCACTCAAAGCACTTTTTACTACAAGCCTCGTTCACCCATTCACACAATGTGTTATTCTGCCTTTAAGCAAATTCAGTTCAATTTTATTTACAGTATATTTCACCAATTCACAACAAAAGTCACCTCAAGGGGCTTTAGATCCTACAGTATTAGAGAGAAAACCCCAACAATCAGATGGTCCCCTATAAGCAAGCACTTGGCAAATGTGGGAAGGAAGAACTCCCTGTTAACAGGAAGACACCTTCAGCAGAATCATGCTTAGGGAGGGGCAGCCATGTGTCTCAACCGGTTGGGGGTGAGGGGAAAGAAAAGAGAAAAAGGAGAGCAAACACTGACAAAGAATGTGTGTGTGTGTGTGTGTGTGTGATCTACCTATCACACACTACTTTCACACTCCAGTGGACGCATCAGGAGCCATTTGGGTTTCAACATCTTGCCCAAGGATGCTTCAGCATGTGGCCTGGAGGAGCTGGGGACTGAACCCCCAACCTTCTTAGAGCACGTGGAATTCCCAGGGCATCTCCCACTTAAGGACTAACCAGCCCCCAAACGCAAACCAGTTCAAGTTTGCTCGGGTCGGTATGTCCGTAAAGGCAGAATGCTTTGATTTCATACATCTGTGGGACTGACTTTTGTCCATACAGCGCATATTAATATGAAGATGCACATATTTACTCGTTTAAACATATAACATTAACATATACAGTTCAGTGAAAACATGATGGGAACCCTCTGTTCCAGGCATGAAAAAAGGATTTAGGAATGCTGTAATTAAATCACCATCGAACATCCGCGATTTTCTCCATATGAGGTCTTGTTCTGAAAAACACAACACCTGCTTTTCACACTTTAAATGGCACGAAAGGATCGGCCGCTGACACGCGAGGCGACGTCATGTTCACGATAACCTGTGTAGCGTGCACATTTCCGAGCGGAATCTTGCCAGGGAACTCAATCAAAGACAAAAGAGAAACCATTTTTAGGAGGCGCTGCTCATGCGTTCCACAAATGACATGAATATTTCATGACATAACTCGCGCAGCGAGACGGATTTCATCACACTTTCTGATTTCAGTCACACATGGAACGGGAGAGGCACAGTGTGCTACTCGCATCAGGCGAGACTCTGAAAATAAACACGCTCTCGTTTCCCATGAAACGAGCTGGGGGGCTTGAACTCGAGTGCAGCGCAGTGAAAGGATTCCTACTGGGTTATCTATCAGCGGCACCGGCTGCCAAACGATTACGCAATCCAATTTCCCTGATAACGTGACAAAAATGATCAAATTACCAGCGGGCTGAGCGAATGTTTCAGCTGGGTGATTAAAACCGTGCGTTCTAGTTTCTAACGTTCGCTTGACCTTTCGCCGTCCGCTCGAGTCGACGCAAAGCGCCTCAGGAAATCAGAAGTCGAAATGGCATGAATTCATCAGACTTTTTTTTTTGTTTTGTTTTGTTTTTTGCACAAATTTTCCAGTGGAATATCCAAAATACGTGAAAGCACACAGTGATTCCATGAACCCCCCCCCCCGAAGCCCAATCTCTTATCTGGTTTTAAGATTGATTTTTGCCTTCAAAGTGCTGACATCAAACAGGGAGAAAATAGGATTTCATCTCCCGAGCTTTCACCTGCATGTGTAAACAACGTCCAGGAGTGGCTTTAATACATCAGATGAAGTTTGATGCATATTCTTCTGGAGCCAACATAAACATTACACTGTTGCTTTTAAATCTAGGAGGACATCTTGGGACAGCCAGCCAGGGCTTAGAGATTACAGGGGAAACTAATTTATGATTCCTTTCTTGTCTGACTCGGTGGGTTAGTTTCAGGGCTGAGGAGAAACACTGCGAATGTTTCAGCCAGCTGGTAGTTACACTCGGTGCTCCTTTATTGTGAAATTATGGGGGAAATGCTACAGAGCAGATAAGGTCCCGTGAAAAAGAAAGTACACCCTCTGTCAAGTCAAAGGTTTTGCAATGACGGTATCAAAGCTCATCTAGTCCTTAGCAGATCTTAAAATCACGTAAACATAACCTCAGATGAATAACAGCGCGTGACATATTGCACTGTGTCACTACTTATTTCACAAAAACAAAAGCATTAAGTACAATGCATATAAAAAGTATTCAGCCCCCTTGTTTCAGCCGTTTATTGCTTTAATAAATAAAATCATGGTCAATATAATTTGACTTTTTTTTGACAGGAAGTTGCAGAAAAAGCTCCTGTCATGTCAAAATGAAAAAAGTTTTACAAACTAATGTCAATTAATTAAAAATATATAAGGTAAAAGAAATGTTTGCAAAAATATCCAGCCCCCTTTAGGTCAGTATTTAGTAGATGCATTGTTGATGCAGTCACAGCACTGAGTCTGTGTGGACATGTCTCAGTCAGCCTGGCACATCTGGACACTGACATTTTTCTCCATTCTGCCTTGCAAAACAGCTCGAGCTCTGTCAGGTTGCTCGGGGATCAGGCGTGAACAGCTCGCTTCGAGTCCAGCCACAACGTCTCGACTGGATTGAGATCTGGGCGTTGACGTGGCCAATCCAGAACATTCACCTTGTTCACCACAGCTTTTGCTGTATGCTTGGGGTCGTTGTCTCGCTGGAAAATAGGTCTTCTCCCGAGCTGCAGTCCTCTTGCAGACTGAGTCAGATGATCCAGGTTCCCCTCTACCTTTACAAGCCTTCCAGGGCCTGCTGCTGAGCAGCATCCCCAGAGCATGATGCTGCCACCACCATTCTTCACAGTGGAGATGGTGTGTTTGTGGTGATGTGCAGTGGCAGCTAGTCTGATGGCCAAGAAGCTCAATGTTTGTCTCATCAGACCGAAGAACCTTCTTCAAATTGACCTTGGCGTCTCCCACATGCCTTTGGGTGAATTCCAGGAGTGATTTCGTATGAGCTTTTTACAAAAGTAGCTTTCTCTTCGCCACTCTCCCATACAACTTCGACTGGCGAAAAACAACAGCTGTTGTATGTTGAATTAGCTCAGTCCCTTTGAAAGGGTGAATATCTGTACAAACATTTATTTGATCTTATCAGAATCAGAATCAGAATACGTTGTTCATCTCCAGGGGGAAATTGCTTCTATTATATATTTTCAATTAATTGACATTATTTTGTAAAACTGTGTTTTCACTTTGACATGAAAGAGGTGAATTTCTCTTTCTTTTTTTGCGAATTCTTGTCAAAAAAGCCAAATTATATCGACCATGATTTAATTTATTAACGCAATAAAACGGTGAAACATCCGGGGGGGGTGAATAGTTTTTACAGGCATTGTATACCCTTACTGCTTCCAGTGCAAACATGGTTGAAACCACATCGTCATTTCCACCAGTCAGAATTGGTCATG
Source organism: Etroplus canarensis (assembly GCA_015106775.1). Lineage (NCBI taxonomy): Eukaryota > Metazoa > Chordata > Actinopteri > Cichliformes > Cichlidae > Etroplus > Etroplus canarensis. The sequence goes on from VUQH01034132.1 coordinate 8,455, forward strand.
GTGCAGAAACGGAGCTGTGGACTGTCAGATGTTGACTTTAAAAACAGGTCGGGTCAGAGCGGCTCATACGGAGTAAGAACTGTAGATCAGATTTTTGCACTGAAAGATTTCAACGCATCTTTCTTTGTTTCTTTGGGTTTTTTTATATACACAGGCCATTAATCCGGTTAGTCCACGGTTGTGACATCGACACGTTTTCTCCTCATATAGAGACTTCTTCTCAAGCAGACAGTCTTTTGAAGCAGTTCATAGTTACACACATCTGAGGCTACGTACACACTGCAGGCAAAAGTGGCCCGTACCTAATTTTTATGACAGTCTATAATGTACCTTCGACTGCTCCCTTGTATTCTCACCGAGGGGTTACCACAGCAGATTGATAATGTGGCAGAGGTTTTACACCTGATGCCCTTCCTGACACAGCCCTCCGTGGTGAGAGGGGCTTGTGTCTCCACCTGGAATCAAACCAGGGACTTTTGCTTGTAAGGTGAACGTGTAACCCACTACACTACTGCAGCATTGATGGCGCTAGTCACTGGAAAGAAAGTGAGGATTTACCCACACGCTGACACGTGTAGCATCCATATTCAAATTATAACGTGAACGACCCTGCAAAATAATCAGATCTCAGAAAAAAAATTGAACTTGAGTATTGAGATCTGCAGCGAGAACGTAGCCTCAGTTCTGTCTCGTTTGTCACATGGTGAACTTCATGCAGTGAAGTAGTATCACGGTCAACTGAGCAGTGAAATAGCTCGGTAAGCTTTTTCTCCTGTTATTTTTTTTTTCAGTTGTTTATTTGGCTTTATTCTAATCGATAAAGAAAAAGTAGAAATCGCTTCTTGAACACAAACTTTCTCTAGCCATGCTGCAACTTTTTAAAAACTATGTCCATGTGATGTGGAGGGAACATGCGGGACATCGGTTCAGCTTTCATTTTGGAACTATTTTCCAACCATGGCTAGACATCACCAAAACAGAAAAAACAAAAAAAAACAAAAGTTCAGGGCATTGTTTATTCAAAGCTTGCTAGGTAGGAATTATGAAGGTAGGTGCTGAGGTAGATTTGGAAGTCTTCTAACCAGAAGGTTGGTGGTGTGATTCCCAGCTGCTCTAGTCTTCACGTCAAAGTGTCCTTGGACAAGACACTGAACACACATATTGCTCCCGATGCATCCATCGGAGTGTTAATGCGTGTGATGATTAAATGTGCTAAAGGCATAGCATAAACTGCTGTGTGAATGAGGCAAATGAGGCACTTCAAAGTGCTTAATTAGAGAAGAAAAGCACTGCATAAGCACCAGTTCACTGAAAATTTGCCACAGCAACAAATCTCCAACAGAATGGCTGAAAAAGAAAAAAAAAATCAAGGTGGTGCAATGGTCCAGTCAAAGTCCAGACCTCAACCCAGTTGAAATGCTGTGGTGGGACCTTAAGAGAGCTATGCATAAATGAATGCACATAATCCTCAATGAACTGAAGCAACAATATAATAAAGAGAAGGTCAAATTCTTCCAAACCAATCTGAGAGACTGAAAAAGTCATACAGAAACCATCACTTCAAGTTATTGCTGCTACAGGTGGCTCTACAAGCTACACACTGCTTCTGCATTCTGCCTTCATTTATTTATTAAATAGTGACACAGTGTAGCATGTCATGTGTTGTAGCGCATCTGAGGTTAGATTTACCTCATTTTAAGACCTGCTATGAACTAGATGATTATTTATTATATCCTGAAGTGTGAAACCTTGAAACTGAAGGAGGGTGTACTTTCTTTTTGACGTTACTGTAGCTGATAATGACAGCTTTAGCTCAGAATTATAAGTGTAAGAAAACGTTCTGGTCTGTATATCCTTATAAAAAAAAAATCACAGACACTCATTTATTTCCTGTCAAAATATTACAGTGAAAGATGACCAAAGTAAAATTATTTTTGATACTATTCAAAGATTAAAAAGGCAGCTGTTGCTCTCGCCAGAATTCTGATTTTTGTCAAAAGTAGGGACGCTTAAGTGGACTTGATGTCAGATGAAAACTTTTGGGCTGAGAGCTCTGATTTTAGCATTAATCGCTCATTATAGCTGCGTTAGTCGCTATTCAGATATCTAGTTGCAACCTTTGGGGAGTCTATAAATCTTCCAGCTAGCCTGGAAAAATTAATGTGATCAGCAAAATCATGCAAATATGATACTGCAGTGTAACCAGCAGGAGACCAGTACTGAATACCCCCATGCAGGACAGTTGAGAAGACCTGTCATTTGTGTTCCCACAATGTTTCAGCTTCAGAACAGTGGCTCCAGTCACCCTTATCGCTTTGGCATGTTTTAAAGTGTCACACTCTGACGCTGTCCTCTCAGCTGGACAGTGGTGAAGCAACCACAGCTAAAACAGTGAGCTAATTCACTCAGCATTCAGCTGGTCCACCTGCCTGCATGGAGAGCAGGGGGCGCACACGCCTCAGGCTGCATGTTTTCAGGTTGCTCTGACGGGTGGGTTGAAATTATACGCAGCGTTTTAGATTCTGTCTCGCAGAGAACTTTGCCATTTTTCCTGGTGATATTTGAAGGCCGTGCGAATTACAGAGGTTTTCCAGAAGAAACGGCAGGGAGAGAAAGAGGAGAGCAAATAAAAGCATTAAGTTTTAAAATTAAACAGCCTCAAGGGGCCATATGAATATGTACATGTAAAATGTGTACTGCTTTTGTCATCTTTAGATGGGTTGGAACTTGGCGCGCTGGTAACACAGCACTCTGCCCCGTGTTGTATTATTCAAAGGGGATGTATTGTGATTTTTCTTATTTCTATATATATGAACAACACCTACGCCCTGCCAGTCATCAGATACCCCGCTGGGATAATAAACTGGCCAAAGTAGGAGATAGAAGCCACTGACATCAAGACAAGAAAACTCCTTACAATGCATGAAGGGTTTCACCCTAAATCCAGCACCCTGAGACTATATGCTAAATGGAAGGAAGGAGGCCGAGGACTAGTGAGTGTCAAAACCACGATCCAGGATGAAACAACAAAGATCCATGAATGCATCAGAAAGATGGCCATGACTGATCATGTGCTTGGTAAATACCTCATACAGGCAGCAGAAACCCAGGATAGAAGAGGAGCAAGAAC
>VUQH01034134.1:9058-58394 GCA_015106775.1 Etroplus canarensis
GGGGTTGTTGGGTTTTTTTTTTTTTTTTTTTTTTTTTTTTTTTTTGCAGAACCTCCTCCTACCATCCTTTCTGACCCAATCCCTTCCACCTACCAGACTTTATGGATTCATTTTTGCTCCTATAGAATCGCAGACTAATTAAAGTGCGCTTAAACAATGCGCCATCATAAAGCCGGCCCAATCAAGACAGATCAGTTTCAAGGCATAATTTAGTTTTATAAAAACTTCCAGCTGTTGGTCTTACAGGTCAGGACATCTTACTATCCTCAGTCACTCATAGATATTTGCCAGGACTGGTCAGACGCTTCGGCTCAGTGTGGCCAGGATACTGGCTTGTTTCTTCAGATACACTTTCCTTAAAGAAGATCTTTTTTTTTTTTCTCTCCTAATCTGATCAGATTTGCTCAGAAAACCCCTTCAGATGTTCAGATGAGCTATCTTAAGCAGTAGTAGTTATCTGAACTGTCACACCAGGCTATAGATTGTTGCTGTTTGCATGCAGCGCTTGTACTTCACACGAGAGCTAACTCCATGTTCTGTAGATCCAAACTCAATTTGATCAGTTCATCATTAACTGAAAACATGAGCACTGCAGTTCTTAAACGAGGTTTGGATTCAATTTCAAGGCTTATAATTACCAACTCGCTGGTGGGACAGTGCTTGTTAAAAGGGGCCTATTATGCTTTCCCTTATTTTATGTCACATACAGTCGTGTGAAAAATAAAGTTTTCACAGGAGTCTGTGCAGTGCTGTGAAAACTTAAGTACACCCTTGCTACTTCCATAGGAATTAAGAGGATAAGTAGCAGCCAGGTGCTGCTAATCAAATACACTTAATTAACTGATCAACAGCCAGTGCGATTACATCTGTAAAAGCAGATGTTTTGGAATTTTGCTGGTCTGGAGAATTCAGATGTGTGTCAACTCAATGCCACAGTCTTCCCAGGAGTGGATGCCCCAAGTCCCAAGGTCAGACTGTGCTATTCAGAGAAACTATAACAAACCCAAGAGCTGTATCTCAGACTGTACAGGCCTCAGATAGCACGTTAAATATTAAGCTTCAAAAGGGCACAGTTAGGAAAAGACTGTATAAGCATGGTTAGTTTGGAAGGGTTGGCAGCATGGCCTAAGTTTGCAAAGTTGTTTCTGAACGAAGCACAAGACCCAAGGAAAAATGCCCTTTGGACAAAGTGGAGATGTTTGTAGATAATACACAGCACCACATTTTACATATTCAGCAGAAACAGCTCATACCAACTGTCTAGCACGATGATGGAGGCGTGATGATTTGACTTGTTTTTCAGCCACAGGATCTGGGCACCTTGCAGTTGTCGAATTGACCGTGAACTCTTCTGTATACCAAAAGATTCTAGAGTCAGATGTGGGGCCATCTGTCAGACAGCTAAAACTTGGCTGAAATTGGGCCTTGAAACAGGACAATGATCCCAAAGCACCAGCATATCTACAACAGAATGGCCGAAAAAGACAAGAATCAAGGTGTTGGAATGGCCCAGCCAAAGTCCAGACCTCAACTCAACTGACGTACTGCCACGAGACTTTAAGAGAGACCTCAATGAAGTAAAACGACACAGTATAGAAGAATGGGCCAAAATTCCTGCACAATGGATTATTACTTATAGTTATTGCTGCTAAAGGTTCTACAAGCTTTTGAATCATGAGGTGTACTTAGTTTTTCCCATGACTGCATAAAGTCCTATCAAATTTTTTATTTCACTATTATTTTATACAGTTAGTTTCAAATAACAGGGTTAATGTATGTACAAGTTTGACTGTTTGTTCTACCTTTGGCTCTGTATGATGTCACTGATGGTGGAGATCCCCAATATGGTCAAACCCTCTGTTTGCAAAAAGCAGTCAGTCAGAAAAAGTTGGACTGAAGGGAGACGAGAAAGAGCTAAATGGCTTGTTTCTAACAGAGGATGACTTAATAGGCTGAACCAAAGCCTGAAATTGGACAACTAAGAAATATTTTGATCTGAAAATCAGCCAAAGTTACTCTAGTAGACTCCAAGAATGAAAATATGGAGGTCAGTTTCAAGAGCTTTTCCACAGTGTTTTCCTAACCTTGGCTGAGCAGTTTTCATGCTCAACCCAGTCTGCAACAGACCAGAATAACAGTGATTCAGTACAGCTTTTCCTCTTTTTGAAGAACTGATAAGAGCAGCAATGGAGAAAACACACTTTTGAAAGATAATGACCAATGCATATCTTGTTTGGTGCACTTGCACATTTGCTATCTACAAACGGGACCAACAGTCCCTAATTTAAATATCATATTTGGAGCTGATTATACGTCCAAGAATAATAGTCCAAATGCAGCGGATGTCGGTGCATGCAACAGAAACCTGGCTTATTCACGAGCCTGACTGAAAAGACAAAACCACCCGTGCGCTGATCAGTTCAACCCCGACGCCTCTTAAAGCCACGGCTGCAACGTCATGAAACACTGCGGCGAGGGAAGGGGGCAGGAGGGGATGGGGTGGGATAGGGTGTCGTGATAAAAGCACCAAAATGGAGGCCGCGTGCACAGGCTAAATGGATTACTTCCCCTTAAATTGAGAGATCATTGTGTGTCAGGAAACTGGGACCCCATGCTGGTTTTCATGCCAGGGGGTGCATTGAGGGTTTGGGGTGCAAGTGAGCGGTCGGATTCACTCATTTGCAGATGGAGCGAGGAAGGCAGACGAAGCAGGATCTGACAGACAGCAGGAAGGCAAAGCTGGGAGGGAGCAACCTGACAGAATATCTCAAACAGAGGCGAAGCTCATAGAGCCGACGCTGATTGAAAAATCTACAGACCCCCCTCCCTTTTCCCTCACTCCCTCCTGCTGCGCGGGTGCAGCTGTGGTGGCGCATGTTAAAAGACTGGCGAAGAATTGGGGTTGGGATGGGGTGAGTTTAGGTGTCAAAGGGAATGTGAGACGAATGTGAGTGTGAATATGTGTGTGCGCCTGCCTGCCTGAGCACCAGCGTTGAATGGTACAGGCCTAAGCGGTGCACAGCAGCATTATCAGCACTTTCTCAGGTGAAAATAGTGCGGCCAGTGTTTATTTCAATTCCAGTCATTGCATTAGTTTCAGATGTGAAAAATGAGTCATGACTTTGGCTATCATTGCTTCTGAATGCCAAGGCAGAGTTAATTAACCTAAAACGCCATCAATTTTGGCACAATGGCACATGTTTTTTGTATTTTTGCCACAATACAGTGGGTTTTATTTAAATTTAAACAGTTTAAATGTGATCAAAGTGCAGACTTTCAGCTTTAGTTCAAGGGGTTTGACAGAAGAATTGCACTAACTGTTTAGGAATTACAGCAATGTTTGTTCCCTCATTTTTTAGAGGCTCAGAAGTAATGGGACAACTGACTGATATAATTTAAAATATAATAATTGTTGTTAATACCTGGGTAAAAATCCTTTGCAGTCAGTGACTGCTTGAAGTCCAGAACCCATGGACATCACCAAACGCTGTGTTTCCTCCTTTGAGATGCTCTCCCAGGCCTTAACTGCAGCCACCTGCTTGTTTGTGGGTCTCTCTGCCTTCAGTTTTGTCTTCAGCAACTGAAAAGCTGTTCTTTCGGGTTGAGATTAGGTGACCTGAAGAAAATCCCGTTTCTTTGCCTTCAGAATCTCTTGAGTTGCTTCGCCAGTATATATTGGCTCATTATCCATTTGCACTGTGAAGTGCCGTCCAATCAGTTCTGCAGTATTTGGCTGAATGTGAGAAAAGAGTATAGCTGTGTACACTTCAGAATTCATCCTGCTGCTTCTATCAGCAGTCACATCATCAATGAACACTTGCGCCCCAGTTCCACTGGCAGCCATACATGCCCATGTCATAACATTGCCTCCTCCATGTTTGACAGATAATGTGGTGCGCTTCAGATCACGAGCTGCTCCTTTCCTTTTTCATACTTTTCTCTTCCAATACAAGTTCATCTTGGTTTCATCTGTCCAAAGAATTATTTTTTCCTAAACTGAGCAGGCTCTTTAAAGTGTTCTCTGGCAAAATCTAATTTGGTCTTTCTGTTTTTGAGTGCAACCATTTGTTTTAGACCTTGCCGGAAACCTCCTCTGATCTCTCTGATAGATTTGTTTTGGTTTTTTAGTTTAATAATGGCCTCCTTCACTCTCATCGACATCTTTTTAGACTTCAGATTGAGAATTCGAGTGAACTCCAACTCCAGATGTCTTATCTGCTCTATGTATGTCCTGGAATAATGAGGGAGCAGGCCTCACCTGGCCATGAAACCACTTATCAGTCAGTTGTCCTATTTCTTTTGATCCTGTGAAAATGGGGGGACTACATATAATTCCTAAATGGTAATGCAATTCTTTTGTCAAACTCCATAAATTAGAGCTAAAGTCTGCACTTCAATCACACTTTGACTGATTTAAAGTCAAACATTCAAAGTGGCAAAATTCCAAAAAAAAACGTGTCATTGTGTACCTAATAGTAACTGAGTCTTTCTTATTTCATCTCATCTCTATTTTAGTCCCACTGCTGACAGAGCTGGGTGTAATTCACTCATTACAGTACGAAAATCATTTAGTCTATAGTTATGAGCTTTTGAAGCTTTTTGTTAATATTTACCCAAAGAAGCACAGTGATGCTTCAGGGTTCACACACCTACAAACTCTAAACATTTTCTGCCTTGCTTAGTCAGCTAACAATGCGGAAGCACATAAATTATTCAGCTTTTAAGGCACTGGAAGGGGCATTTCTTCACTAGCCAAATGGGTTTAAACCTTAAGTCAAGGTTCCCGCTGCACCAATAGACCATGAATCATATGTTGTGGAGTCAATCTGCCTCCCCACACCTTCAGGTAAAAAGCCAAGTTTACATTTCAGGCCCCAGTTTAATAAAAAGCTAAATAAATTTTAACTCATCAAAAGAAACGTGGTGCTTGTGCACTAAACGTGAGATAACAGGAAAGCTTGCAAATCTATCTGCAAACTTAATATCAACCTTCATGAAACTCAAGTTCCGTTTTAAATCCCCTGCATCAGTCTGTAATCTGTCTGCGCTCAGAATTTCTTTTAACTTTATCTGTCTGACCTTTCACTGGTTACTCAGGTCTGCTGAGAAGTTGCAACTGCTTATCCCAAGATCAAAGTTGAAGCACAGGGGAAATCAATGAATTGCATGTTGGTGGTACCTGTACTGCCTGTTCAGGCCATTCTCAATCCAGGGGCAACAAATAGCGCAGTTTTTGTGTGCTGCTGTGTCTAACTCACACACAGGGTGTGTATCGGTGGAGGTGTATGACATCCCAGATAATTGAATTAGTGTTTTTCACTGTGCGTCATTGTGAAAGGATATATTTTAAGCCTAACCATGATTTTTTTCCTAGTGGTCTTCAGCAACTAAACTTACCCAAGTAGTTGTTAGTTTCTACTTCTAACCAAGCAGCTAACCTTAACCAGCAAGTGAAAATCAGAATCAGATTATTTTATTAACCCCCAGGCGGGGAAATCGCTTACATTACAGATGCTCCATTAAATTATATAAATATAAATATGAAAGATAGAAAATATGAAGATAAATATATATAAACCCTATTTGCTAGAAAGTGTAATATGTAACATAAATACTCCAAAATTAAACAATACCATATACAATAAATACATGAGATGACAATAGAGAAATAATTCAGGTACTAAAGGGAGGAATTAAAGAGTCTGATGGGCTCAGGTAGGATTGATTTCCTGTGGTGTTCTGTGGAGCATCGTGGTGGAATGAGTCTATTGCTGAAAGTGCTCCTGTGTCCGTCCATCACAGCATGGAGAGAATTTGAAGGATTGTCCAATATTGTCCTTAACTTGAACAGCATCCTCCTTTCTGACAACACTTTCAAAGAGTCAAACGCCACATCCACTACATTACTAGCCTCGTGGGTCAGTTTGTTGAGCCTGTTGGTTGAGTCTGAATGAAAGCAAAAGAAAAAAATGAAACCTTTCCAAAATCACTTTAGTCTCCTCGCTGTGCTTTTTGAAAAATGAAGCAAACATAGATGTGCCTTGAAACCTCTTGAAACCCTGATTTCTCATAAGTGCACATTGCATTTGGCTTTTCGGCACCCTCTGCTCAGCACATACCTGTTGCATCGCATGAATCCCAAAGAAGTTAAAACTGCATTCTTTCTAATACCAACAGGGGGCAACTCCACTAGCAACAAAAAGAAATACAATCTTGCAGAGGCCTATGGGGAAAAGGGTCCATGGCTTACTCAGTCTATGATGTCAGGCAACATGATGCTGATGAGCTTATGGTCTGCATTACAAGTTTGAAGTCTCATCGAAGACAACATGATGTTCATTTTGTAAATAATGTTCCCCACTGGAGTAAAAAAGGCCCTTCCCGACGCAACCCTCCATGGTGAGAGGGGCTTGTTGTCCCCTCCTGGAACTGAACCGGGGAGCTTTTGCTTGTAAGGCTAATGCGTAAACCACTAGCTCTTGACAAATGACGGTCAAAACCTCACTAACCAGTGGGTGGATATCACGGCGTCAACATCCACAGTCTATGGGCGTGCATGGTCTGCATGTGATGGTGCGTTTAAAAGCAGTTTCTCAGCAGAACGTTACATTGAAACAAGAACAGGAACAGCAACAACTTCACCTGTCACTGGTTTTAATGCTGTGACTGATGAGTGCATGCAGTGTACAATGTGGCAAGAAGCCATTATTTTTCCCTTTCACCATTTCATTCTTCCTCTATATTACATCATCCGACCTGACAACACATCTCTGTTACTCAATCCCCTTCCACTCCACCTCAGATGATTGACAACTGCAGGCGTTGTGGGAAACAATGAGGCTCCAGATAAACTGCGCGTGTCATCGGAGGTCACAGGGTCACACGGAGGGCCACCTGTGCAGTGCTGTTAGCGCTCAGCCCCGACACACACACACACACACACACGCACGCACGCAGCGGCGCTGAATGACATGGTTCTCTTCCTCCCTGGAATGGCAGCAGACAGCGGTAAATTAAAAAGCTCTTTTCCTAATAATTAGCCCCTCGGCGGGGGCAACCTTTGTGCCTCCCACAGCAGGAGAAGCACACAGGTAATTAATGCCCCCCAGCCCCACCCTATCCTCCTCATCTCGACACACACAGACACACAGATTCCTTGCCCTGTGGGGCGAGGGCTACACGGCCCAGCGGGTCTCCTCTGAAAATGATACCCTGTCCTCCGTGCCCCGCTTCAGGGCATCCTGCCTGGGCATCCATGGGCAATGGCAAGGAAAGTGTGTGTGTGTGTTTGCGTGTGTTTCTGAGTGTTGTTTTTTTAGGGAAACACAAAGATTACTTGCATGAGGGGGTTATTTCAGAAATGACTGTGGTTTGGAAAGGAGAGCAGGGCGTCTGCTATTACCCAGTGTGTTTTTGTGAAAGTGTGTGTGCGCGCATGCATTGGTTTATGCCTGCACGGGCATCCGTGTCTGTTCATGCGTGAGTCCATATGGGTTCTGTGTGCATATAGAATTTGTCTCAGTGTATACTCGAGCAAATCTATTGAAGCGTATGTCCATATGGGTGGTGTGTGAGTCTGTATGCTTGTGTGGTGCACACCTGTGTGTGTGTGTGTGTGTGTGTGTGTGTGTGTGTGTGTGAGCGGGATGGTGGATTTTAGGCTGTCAGAATAGCTGTCTAATGGTGCGTGGTCCCTTTTGATAAGTCGTACAGTTGTGACCGCGGCCCCGTCCTCTTATCTCCAGAGGACAATGTTGCACTCAGAGCAGCTGCCGCCACAAGCACAACACACACTCGCTCACACACTCCTGCCGCTTCACGGCCTCCCATTCATCTCTCTGCACGCTCAACTTCACACAGACATGCAGATACGCACAGACACACATGCAGAGATTTTCACAATCACAGAAAAGTGCACACACATGCTCAGTGACAATACACAACCCGACGCTCCAATGCAAGAAAAAAAAAAAACCATCCTAAAATACTCACATGTGCGCTTAATCAAACCAACTTCAGTCTAAACAACTTTGTTCTTATCATCCCAACTCTTTCTGACTTCGAATTACTGCGTCATTTTCAAGCACGCACCCCCTTAAACGGTAATAATTGATAAAATGAGATTGATTAAGCATGCTATTAGTGCAGGATAATTGGCTTGATAATGAGCAGATTGTCTGCTAATTGCTGAACAGATAATAAGGTTCAAATTTGCCCCGGGCGAAAACAGTGAAACGCTGCAGCAGATACGCTCTCACTGAAAACGATCAAACTACAGGAAAGACGTGGCCAGATATTTGCTATAGATTACCCTTCTGCCGTCCAGCCACCCAGTTCGGCGGGGACACCGTGGCTCTCAGAGCCACACTTGTGTGCACAGCAAGCTAAAGTGCATATGAGAAAGCCAATGTCTGACAGAATTGAGTCAGACATCACACGATCTTTAAATTACCAGCTCTCTAGTACAAAGCCTGTGTGATGTCCAATAGAGCCCATGTAAGAATAGTGCAGCTATAAGCGGGTGGACGTCATGTTTCCTTTCTCCTGTACACTTTACCTACAGATCCAGAAAATGAATGCTGTATTGTACCTTTAATGACCTGTCGATGAGGCAGAACCCTCTTAGGTACTACCATTGTACCCTTAAAAGTATCAATTTGTCCTCTTAGTTTGTACCTAAAAACCAGTCTTGAACCTATGTGGACAATTTTCAATCCTGCACTAACAGTACAAAACCCCCACTTTTAAAAAAGTATTTTTAGGTTACAGGGGTAACAGTAAATTATTATTTCTATATGCCTGAAAATGAAGTGGTATTCATATAGCAATAGATTAGGCTTACTGACCACTCAGTGTCTTACCTATGGTCAATGTAGAAGCATGGATTACCCTAACATGCATGTCTTTGGACTGTGGGAAACCCGGGGAAACCCACGAGGCACAGGGGTAACAGCATGTTCCGAGAAAGTCTCCAACCACAACATTCTTCCTGTGAGTTGACCAGGCTAACCTCTGCCCCACAATTCCACTGACAGACAAGACAGGCAGAGAATTCAATAATAGATTCCATTAAAAACAGGCAGCACGGTGGTGCGGTGGTTAGCACTGCTGCCTCATAGCAAGAGAGTCCAGGTTTGAATCCAGCAGTGTGTAAGCCTAGGCCTCTCTGTGTTCTCCTCGTGCGTCCGTGGGTTCTGGTGCTCCGGCTTCCTCCCACAGTCCAAAGACATGCAAGGGTTAACTGGTGATTCTAAATGGACCGTAGGTGTGAGCGCGAATGGTCGTCCGTCTCTCTGTGTTGGCTCTGTGTCAGACTGGCACCCTGTCCTATTGCAGCTGGGACTGGCTCTAGCGCCCCCTGCAACAGTGAATTGAATAAGTGGAAAAGAATAAATGAATCCTATGATATCCTTTTCATTTTATTTAAATAAGGAAACAGTAAAACCTTCAAATCTAAAGGGAAAATTAATAACTGACATAATTTCTTGTTTCATTTTGCAAAGTAGAAACCTGATATTGCATGTCGGGGCAAATATGGACCGATTATTGCTGGAGAACATTTATGTAACTTTTTGTCTAAAAACGGTACACATGGTTACTTTAAGGATGTGTAAATGCAGGGGCAGAGACCGACCTCAGTGCTGCACCCTCATTTAAAACTGAAAGGAACATTTCCACAGGTGAGAACTCGTCCAAAGACATTCCCTTTTTTTTTTTTTTTTGTGCTACATGTTAAATAAAACAACCTCAGACAATGTCCAGACCTGATTATCCCAACACTGCCTGCAGTTCATGCGTGAAAACTTCCACAGTTTGATTCAATTCAAACATTTTTTGTGGATCATTCACATCTGGGAACTCCCAAGCTGTGCTGCACTCATTGTGGAAAGCCTCAGTATGCGTTTGATCGAGGCAGGTTTTCAAGTTTTCATGACTCTTATATGAAAAATAATGAGCAAGTCTTCTTTGCGAGTCTTTTCTACAGTTCTCCTGACTGAATTAGAGCTTATTGGGTTTTTCTTCAGAAGTTTAATGTAGAAAAGCCTGGCAGGCCACCTGTGACTGCAAGCGTCTTGCGCCGGCGTCAGTACTTGACTTTTTAGCGGCATTCATTTCACTGAATGCCCCAGCCAATCAAGGAGGCTCTGACAGGCAAATTTAGGGTTGTTTAACTCAGCTTGTGTTGCACCATAATCTCACATCAGCTGGCGAGATGTCCCAGCTCCAGTCAGATACGTGAAGCTCACATTCTGAGTAGATGTTTCAGAGCAACAAGGTTCATTAAAACACTTTATACCTCTCGATTGTTGCAAAGAAAGAAAGAACGTAAATGTCACCTGATGGCACCAGGAATCACATGACTGTCGCTAAGAAATTACCTTCAGTCATTCTAATTATTTTTTTGTTTCAAAATTAAATCATTTTACACTGTATTGTAAACCAGTGTTCAGTTGGGCTTTTATTCTGTGTGTGTCTAATAAGCCTTCAGACTTCGCTGTAGCATTGGAGCTGCTGCTCCTTTGCGTCAGAAGGCGCCTGTTGAGGTGCTTCGGGCATCTGATCAGGATGCCTCCCAGGCTGTCCCTTCAGAGGTTTTCTGGCCTCACCCGACTGGGAGGAGAGCCCGGGGTGGGAAGAGGACCCACTGAAGAGATTATAGATATCAAAACCAGAATACTTTAATAATCCCAGCGGGTAACTTGTGTATATACAGTACTCACAAAAAGTTAAGGATATTTGGCTTTTGGGTAAAATTTATGGAACATGTGAAAAGTTCACACTACAGTGCTATTATATCATTTAATTAGAAGCATGCAACGGTGATTTCCTCATCTCAAACAATTTATTGAAACAAAAACCAACAACAGTGGTGGGCATACTACAACAAAAATAATTTGTCATGTGCCCTTGACCATCAATTACAGCTTGACTTCTGTGACTCTTCCAGTCTCTCTGTATCTCTGTTGCAACCTGCTGATGACACCGGTTGTGAATTTTGCCATTAAGCACCTTGTCAGAGAACAGCAAGTTGTGCAAAAAATACTGAAACGCTGAACAGTTGGACATGTGCATTCAAAAGTGTAGAGAAGGTCAAATTAAGTTTACCTGTAAAGGTTATAGTTCATTTGAGGGGCATCCTGAAATTTCACCTAAAAGTTGAACATCCTTAACTTTTTGTGAGTGGGGGATCAGCCAAGAGGAACTGGAAAGTGTTGCTGGGAAGAAGGATGTCTGGAACACTCTGCTTATCCTGCTACCGTCATGACCCGGCTTCGGATAAGTGAAAGACAGTGGATAGATTGATATAATTAAACCACTTGCATTTTTTTTCAAGGCTTGCAGGATTGTATCATTAGGGTCTGACCACATTGCCACTAAATCACTACGCTGGATCTCTAGATCATGTTTATGGTTTCAGCGTGTACAAACCTGTGGCTCTGAAAGTCCATCTATCCACTGTTTGCTGAAGCCTCATCAGGAACAGCCTCAGTGGAATGGTGGCTGTCAAGAAGACATTCTTAAGAAAGAGAACCAGGGAGAAAAGACTGAGGTACGCCAAATTACAGACTGGACTGAAAATCACTGGCAACAGGTCTCATGGCGTGATGGATGGCCTCAATATTATTAAAGCAGTGTGGGATCATCTTGACAGAGAACAGAACAAAAGGCAGCTGACAATCAATGAAAGTGCTTCAAGAAGCCTGGAGAAATATTCCTGAAGTAAAGAAATGACAAGAAAGAGAGTTTAGGATGTGTTGAAGAGAAAAATATTGACTTTCAAGCTGGTTAGAATTTTACACATCCTGTATTTGCCTTCTGCACTGTATTTCTATTTCATGTTTGTATGTTTCAGTGAATCGTTGCACCTATTTTCCATTTTCTCAGCAATATAAAAGAAATAGCGGGTGGCCCAAGACTTTTGCACAATATGGTATACAGTCAGTGGCTAGTCTATTCCAGCCCAACCTATCCTGTGAATCTTGACAACAGCCGTAACAGCTTCAGAGTAGAAGCTGTTTAGATAAATTAGGAGTTTTGAAACGTGACAAATCACGGCATCATCCAAACTGGTACCCATGCTTTGGTGATTGGTTGTCGTTTGACCGCAGTGGCTCATTCATTCAAATTGAATGTTCATTTTCAAGTCATATCTTTGAAAAGAAAGGACAGTTGGGAAATTTGGTAATAATATGGTACTCGTGTTTTCTCGAAAAGCTCAGAAACTTCTGCTTGGAAGGTCTCGTGGCGTTACATAGTGACCTCAGGCACCTTGCCTCAGCGCAGGATTTAGTGAATTGATTCCTCACGCAGCTCATCTTTTTCCCAACCCTTCCCTTTCTCTCAGTTCTTTCTCTTCCCGTCCATTGGAGGCGTCTTTCAGCATCCCTGTCAATACGACGACCATCAATGGCCCTCTGTCCGCCAGCCTGGGCCCCCTGTTTGCCTTAGGGCTTCCCCCCTCCCTGCTCTGAGCAGCCTCCCTTTGTGCGAGAGAGTCACAGGCAAAGAAAGCAAAGATGACGGAGAGCAGAGAACAGAGGGAGAGTTTTGGTAAACAGTAGCCTGTCACAGCTCAGCGGGAGATGCTAGAGCCGCTGCCTCCTCCACCGCCACCGGGGAGATTTTTAATCGCTGGGGTGTCTTAAAGAGCCAATTAGACAAAGGAGGGTTTTGTGTTGTCTCTGCAGAGAGTGCTGGACATTGACAAACAACTGTGTGAGAACTGAGGGATGTTTGGGGAGGTGTGTAGGGGTCTGTATGGTCAAGAGCTGTCTGATTAATGCCTTCTCGCATACTGTACTGACAGATGGGGCGGGTAGTCTCGAGGAGCCTGCTGAGAGGGATCTAGGCAGAAGTCACCTATAGAAAATGTATGAATATTTCAGGCTTGAGAGCATGCTGTACTCTATTTTGGTATCAGTCGGGTAGCAGTCAAAAGTATGTGGACTTGCACAACTTTTATCAAGCCTTGCTAGTCTCAGCATTGCCAGTTTACCAAGAAAATAGGACTGGTGGAAGCCTTTTGTTCCAGATTTATGCAACTTAAAACAGGATTTTAACAAGGCTGCTCATCAGGCACATACGGTGAGAAGAGGAGGATGTCAGATGTCCTAGTCTGGATTCCAGGCGTGTTCCCAGACACCAGGCCACTGCGGCCGACGCAAGTCTCCGCTGTCATTAACCTACATCGCTCTAAATTACCTCCTATTCCCAATGAGGGGAGAAGGGGAAGTGTGCGGTGGCACAGGAGAAAGAAAAGAACGAAGAAAACAGAGGACAAAGGAGGAGGAAAAAGGAGGTAGAAGAAGTAATGTTGGCAGGAAATTCAGGGGGCGCAGGCAGGAGAAAGCAGAACACGATAGATGAGGACAGTGATGGAAGCTGACAAGGAAGAAAAAAACAAGGAATGAATGAGAGAGGCAAGGCCCAAACCATTAGGAAATGAAAACCCAGCATAAAACTTTGTCATATTTTGTCACCGGATCCGGCATTAAATGTGAAAAGTGTGATTTATTAGTGTTGTGTTTTCAGCATGAAAATGTAATTCATTGGATTGTAAATACTGAGGTTGCCCGCACGTGTGTGTGTGTGTGTGTGTGTGTGTGTGTGTGTGTGTGTGCGTCACTTTCACGACATTTGGGAGTTCTGGCTTTTAATTAAAATGCCGGAGAAGGAGACAGAGACGGCGCGTCCTTGTGTGGGTTTCCCTGCCTGTGCGGCTGCGTGGTACGCGTGTGTGGACCTCCTTTTGTCATGTTTTTATCTAAGGGTAAATAATGTGGTGTGCTCTGCTGGCTCTGATGCTCAAGCTGTGCGTGGTTTCGCCACTGTGGTCACACAATACTCGCACAATGCGAAAAGGGCCGAGACACAGACTGATGGAGTTGACTAGGGTGAAAAGAAAAGCACACTCACACACTCCGCTGCCTCAATTACCAAGCAGAAAAGAACCAAAATGATTATTGAATTCCAAGACAATTGCAGCTGAGGCAAACAGTAATAAGTGATGGCCATGTTGTGCAAATTGATTATGGGGAAGAAATGGGCATGAAATTGAAAAACAACAGTAATCAGAGAATATTAAAAGCTGGAACAAAAGGGGGCCTGTTTAAAGGCAGCGAGAGAGGAGAGCAAAGGTAGAGGGGCAGCAGGGAGGTGATTGGCAGCTATTGACAAGGTGATTGGCAGGTAATGATAGCTTCATACACCTGAAGCCTCAGGGCGAGTGGGCAGGGACCGGACCAGCTCGAGTGACACAGTGAAGTTGGGGGGGGAGAGAGATTCCATCCATGATATAAGCCATTCGGACACTGACCACACATGAGGGGTCGCAAGTGTTCACACACTCGTTTACTCATGCGTGCACGCATTAACCCCGCCACACACACACACTCTCGCATTCTGACAATCAGGCATTGTGCAGAAGAGCTGATCAGTAGATTGCAACTCTACTGATCATCAGGAAATCCTTCAGTTTTCATATGATGTTTTCCACTTTTCCTCAACGTTGGCTGATATGTATGTGGATGCAAATGTCTTTTTTTTTCTTATTTATTGATCTAGTTTGAAAGTTGTTCCATTTACTACAAGTTTAGGTGAAGTTTTGACCTCTTGTGACTTCCCTTTACTGTCATGAACTTATGTGGTCTCGATAATGTGTTGTGGAACGTCTGAAATGACTTTACACACAAAAATGACTGTATTCATGTACAATATGAACAACTTAACAAATACAAACTAAAATTGTCTCTAGAATAACGTTTTCTGATTGGTCTGTCCCAGTAAACAACGATTTAGTCCCACTTTTCAGTGTTAGATTTTCATATATATCTATATTTATATATATATAGATATATATGTATTGCAGTGGAATGGATGGCCGGATTATTTTCTTTTGTGTTTCTTTTGTGGATCATATATTGTTAAGGTTTTAGATGTGGGTGGGGGTGTGGAGTGGGTGTGTGTGAGCATGTGGCTACAAACTCTTTGTGTAGGTTTGCATAGATAATTTGGAGTCCCGCGTAGCACTAAAGTAAGTACACCCATACTGCTTAGGGCCCAGTCACACCACCACGATTTAACAGGCGTATGCCGACGCGTCCAAATTCCTCTAAAACGCTGGCATACGCAGACCAATGATGTTAGATGGATGTATACATGTGCATAACGTATTGCTAAAATATATAGAACGTATTGCCGGCATTCACAACTTGAAACCCATTTATACCACTTCCCTTAAATGCAGCACATTATATGGTAGCTGTATGTTAGAAACACGTTCAGTACGACTGGATCACGTCAAATACGTCTACAAACATCAATATCTGTTTGAGGTAAGTTTGATATATGTTACACATATGTTGAAAACATATTACTCATGCTTGTCATTATATTTCAACATATGAGAAACGTGAGTCTCCATATGCATAAAGTACCTGTAACATATGGTCCACGTGTGCGGGACGTATGAGCCATACGTTGGCAAACTTCAGAGATTTTGTGCATGCTCAAAATTTTCCAGCACCGTACTATGACATATACCGGCATACTTCAGCATGCTCTTAACTTATACAAACTTACTTAGAACTTAATCGACATAGGCCAGCGTACTGTATTTGCAGATTTTTTCCTACGTCAGCATATGCTTGTTAAACCGTCAACATGTGACAGAGGCTTTACTGCAGCCAGGTTATTAAATGCACTTGGTTAACTGATAATTAGCAAATGTGGCCACCTCTATAAAAGCATAAGTTTCAGCAGGTCTGGAGCATTCAGGTAAGTGTTAACGCAATGCCTTCCCAGAGGTGGATGTTCCAGGAAATTAGCCCAAAGGTTAGACCATGAGCCACGCCTCAGATTCTACTGGCCTCAGTCAGCATGTTAAATGTAAAATTTTGGGACAGTAATTAGAAAAAGAATGAGTAAGTATGATATGTTTGGAAGGGTTGCCAGAAGAAAGCCTCTTCTCTCTATAAACAACATGGCAGCACAGCTTACGGTTGCAAAATTGCATCTGAACAACACACAAGACTTCTAGAACAATGTCCTTTGGACCAAAATGGAGATGTCTGGCCATAATGCACAGTGTCACATTTGCAAAAAAAACAGTCACAGCACAAAAACATCATAGCAACTGTCAGGCATGGTGGTGGAGGGGTGGTGACTTGAGCTTGTTTTGTAGCTACAGTACCTGCGCACCTTGCAGTCATTGAGTCAACCATGAACGCTTCTGTATACCAAAGTATTCTTGAATCAGATGTGAGGTCATAAGTCTGACAGTTAAAGCTCAGCTGAAACTGGGTCATGCAGCAGGACAATGATCAAAAGCAAACCAGCAAATCTACAACAGAATCAAGGTGTTGGTTCTGTCGACTGCTCATTAGAAACCCATGACTAAGAACTGCTACAAACCAGAACCTCCTTGCCTTAAGCAGTAGATAAATATAGTCACATTAATATCTGGAATAGAGAAACTGACTTATTCTCTGAGGAGTAAAGAAGAGGAATTTTATCACAAATGGAAGAAATGATCTATTTACAGTGCAGAGCAAAAGGATGCTCCCACCATGAGAGCATTGAGAGAGAATGTTATAAAGAAGTGTGGGCCAAAATTCCTCCATGACATGAGAGACTAATGAAGTCACACGGAAAATGATTACTTCAATTTATCACTACTGAAGGTGGGTCTAAAGGCTACTGAATCATGGGATGTAATTAGTTCTTCATATGACAAATAAAGTCCTCTGAACTCTTTTCTCATGACTGTATATGTTTCTTTGGAAAATTTCAGCTGATGTTTAGTAATATCCCAGTTTCTTCCACCTAAAACTGCAGTAAATCAACAAGCACAGCACTGTGTGGATTCAAATGACAGTCAGCAAATAAACAACAGATATACACATATGATGACTTCTCTATTGAGTTATGAAGATTTACCAATCTCAAATTATTTGAATTATTTTCACCTCTTTGTTGGCTCACAAGCCAACTGTACTTTACTTCATGAGGAACTTTGGGGTTTTAGATGGTGGTGGTTAGCACTGTTGCCTCACAGCAAGATGGTCCTGGGTTTGAATCTACAGGTCTGCTGGGACCTTCCTGAGTGGATTTTACGTGTTCTGTTTGTACCTGTGTAGGTGTGAATGCTGATGTTTACTGATAATTGCCCTGTGATAGACTGGCAGCCTATCCAGGGTCCAATGCCCCCTGCGACCCTGAATTGTATAAATGGAAGAAAATGGACATGTCAAGAGCAGACAGACACACTGCCGTAAAGTTTTTGCAAGTTTTATTGTAAAAAAGATTGTAGAGGGTTGGGATCTGGGGTTGAGAGGCCAAGATAGTTCCAATGAAAGATCTTCTGACCGTTCTTGAGGCAGGCTCATCCAAGGGGAGCGAGAGTGGGTCAGGCAGGGTCTGTGACTGGTCCAGGTGGGTAGGAGGTGGCCTTAAGACGAGCAGAAATGAGAAGTAAGCAAAAGCACTAGACAAGGTTTCCATGAACTAAGGCTTAACTGGCCTGGCTTACTATATAATGTAAGACTGCAGGGCTTAATGCTATGGTAATGATCAACGAGCAACAAGCGAGCAGCGTCCACTCCACCCAGCCACACCCACACCTGAAACCAGAGCACAGCATGATTAAGGCCCAACCCACAACCAAAAGAGAGAGGGAGGGAGGGAAGAGGAGAAAAAAGAAAGAACAGAGGCAGATCCAGGCCTGGAGGGCAGGGGACCATGACAGGAAGGATGGATAAGTTTTAGACTGCTTATCATACAAGACAAAGCCATCACAGAATGCTGTGAGAAATGTGACTGGCTTTTTAAAAAAGTTATTGTTATATACCGTGAAGACATTATGTTTTTGAGTTGTCCATCCATTGTAATTCTTGTTACCATCATAGGACCTTACTGGGCTGCTGGATCTTAGCCAAATTTTGAATATTCAATCACTATGATAGGTGAAATAACTTAAAACCTTTTTGAAGTTGTGGAAGCAATGGTTAAGGCCACAGGAGGTTGTCAGTGAAGATAATGTTGTCACCATTGGACCTGACTGGGTTGCTGGATTCTTGCTAATACTTGTATGGTTAATCACTATAATGCATAAAAGATAATAGACATGATGGGTGGAATAAATTAAAGACCAATATCAAAGGTTAAAAAAAATAAAATAAAAAAGTTACCACTACAGGAACTGACTAGCTTGCTTGATCCTTTAACAGACTTTCTGTGGTTAACACTTACGATGGGCAGAAGATCTAATAACATTTATTGTGGTGTCAAAGATCAAGGTCACACAGGGTCGGATTTAAGGAGGAGGCATCCCAGTCGAGTTCTATGCATTTCATTCAGTTTGCTGCCATTTTATGGGCTAAATAAACAAACTAATCCAGCAAGAAAGAATCAGTAAGAATAAAAAATCTTTTACAGAGTTCCAGTGCTATTTCACAGTGCAGCCTATTTTCCCTCAGTCACAGAGCCAATTTTTTTCTAATCAGTATGAACTCAGCCGGAAAAGGGTGGGGTGCCTACTCTGGGTTGGGAATGAGTCTTTGCCACAAGTGGAGGAGTTAAAGTATCTTGGGGTCTTGATCAAGAGTGGGGGAAAAAAGGAGATTGACGGACAGATTGCTGCAGCATTTGCAGTGATGCAGACGCTATACCAGTCCATTGTAGCGAAGAGGGAACTGAGTGGTAAAGAAGAGGTTTCTTTACTGGTCAATCTAAGTTCCTAGCCTCATGTATGGGTAGTGACCAAAATAATGAGATTGCAGATACAAGAGGCAGAAAAGGGTGTCCAAAGGTTGTCTGGCCTCAGCCTTAGGGATAGGGTGGGGAGTTCAGTCATCTAGGAGGGGCTCAGAGTAAAGCTGCTACCTCTCCACATCAAAAAGAGCCAGTCGAGATGGTTTGTGTGTCCGACTGGGATGCCTCCAGGATGCCTCCTAGGTGGAGTGTTTTGGGCATGTCCTACTAGGAGGAAGGCCAAGAGCAGACTCAGGACATACTGGATAGATTACTTCTGTTGGCTGGCTCGGGAATGTCTCGCTGTCCCCCAAGAAGAGCTGGAGGAGGTTGGCCGTGGAGAGGGAGGTCTAGGCATTACCCTCTTAGAGTGCAGTAGAAAATGGATGGATGGAGTATGAAGGACATAAAAAGAAAAAGAAAAATGCTGAACTTTTCATTCAGCATTGAAAGAAAACTAAACAAATTAGCTCAGTTTGAAAAAGTGGTCCCGCATATGAAATGTGTTGTAAACAAGAAGACGTTATAGTCTGAGAACAGATGTGATGTCTTTTGTTACTCATCCTCGAGCATATCTTCATGCGCTGCCAGTTTGCACTGAAACGGGATAGGAGTTACAACCAAATGGATATAAACAGCTATCAGAACTTGAGTGAACATGAGGGCCTGCTGAGTGAACACAGCCTGAGCGCACATTTCAAAACACATGGGAAGGATTCCTTGACAGAGCGCACCTAGACATAACAAGCATTTGCACATGCAAATAGCGAATCAGATGCAGTTTGGAAACTTTAGATTTAAGAAAGTCTTGCAGTTTTATACAGACGGCACCTTCTTCGTCTCTCCCCACCTGTTTGGCTGCCTGAGTGCTCGTGGACTTTCATCAACATGCTGCTAAATGTGCTATGGAGCAAATGTCTGTCGGCGCTTCAAGAGCCAAGGATGCCTCAGAACTTGCAAACACCTCTCTGGAGGATATCTCCATATCCTTACATCTCTCTTCCTCCAAACAACATCCTTCAAAACATCTCTTCATCTTCATCCTTCCCTTCTTCCCTTTCCCTCTTCCGTCCCTCCTCTCTCTCGCCTCGTGCTTTACTAAGCGATGCAAATGAAAAACAGTTCTAGGCCCGATGCCGGTTCTAACGTTACACTGAAGTTCTTTCAACCGCCCCTGCTGGCGTTTTGTTCCAGGCTAGCAAGGGGAACTCAGCAGGACAACTTTTCTTACTAATGCTCAGTAGTCGGATCATGCTGAGGGTTTAGGGAAAACCAATTTGTGTTTCGCGACGTGCAGCGGGTGAAGTTTGCGCTCGTGAGCAATTCGAACAGGGGTCAAAATGCACAGATACACAAGAACGCACAGAAGAAGGCTGATTTTAAAATACTGCCTATGTACACAAACACACAAAAGTCACAATTTTCATTAACTGGTTGCTGTATCAGTTCCACAGCACCATAATAAAGGACAGACATCCATCCGCTCAGCCCTATATATATGAAAACAGGCGCCTAGGTCAAGCTATTACTCAAATATCACACAGCATATATTCACAAGAGGGCACCCTAGTGAACAAAAATAACTTTAAAGATTGATGGGAATTTTTCAAACTGGGCAGCACACACAGACACAACCCCCCCCTCCAGTTACCTGAATCAGTCAGATGAATGAATTTGTAAGATATATGGCACACAGTTTGAGGTATTACAAGCTGTCATTTGGACGCTTCTTAAAATAGGGTCATTGGAGATGGCAGCTGGGGTCTGTAAAAAGTCCATAAGGAAATGAAGAGACAGGAGGAGGGATTTCTCCTTGATAGGTGATTGTTAGGAAAACATACCTGCTGTAAAAGCACTCATAAATCATGAGTGCGGGGGAGATGCCTTGGCAGCGCACTGTATACACCGCCACAATGGGACTCACCTGGAGCTAAAGTATAAAGTCTAACGTATAGGTGATGAGGACAAGTGTGATGGCAGAGAAAGGGAAGGGGAGATAAAAAGAGGAAATAGAAATAAAGGGAAGAGGAGACAAGGAAGGGCAGACAAACAGGAAGAAGTTTATGGGGGATTTTAGAGGGCACAGACAGAGCAGAGGCAACTATAAAAAAAAAAAAAGTCAAGCAACTGCCAGCCTGGGTGAGAAATGTGGCAGAAGCAGGCTGAGAGAGAATTAAAAGAGTGAGAGGACAGCAAAGGGAGGAAGGGGAGGGAGTGATTGATGAAAACCCGGAGTTACAGGCCCTTGGAGGAGGGCGGGACACCTCACTTCATCACGATCACACACGCGCATACACGTCTTTGTCAGCGCTGAACTCCTGACAACATCCTTGACACTCTTTGATCCCACACACACCTTAAAAATCCCTCATCAGTCAGCCAGAGACATCCGTGCTCATACATTTCTATTCGCTGACTGACCCCTGACTGACCCCTGGAAAGCCTCCATGTCAGAACACTAACCTGTTGGATACTACTAAGAATGATTGAAGTTCAAATGGCTCAGCGGTACGTTTCATGAATCTACACAGGTTGTGTTCGTAGATAACTGATTAGAGAAGTTGAAACCTTTTCCTTTAAGGAAAGATGTGTAGGTCCTAAGGGGCCTATCCCAGCTGTCACAGACCAAAATGCAGGGTACACCTTAGACAGGTCACCATTCTGTTGCATGACTAACACAAAGAGACAGCCACTTGAGCCAATTTAGAATCACCAGTTAACGTAACATGCATGTCTTTGGACTACAAGAGGACCTGGAGAAAATGCACGCAGGCATGGGGGGAACATGCAAATTCCACACAGAGAGGTGGATTTGAGCCAAGGATCTCCTTACTGTGAGGCAGCAGTGCTAACCACAACACCACCATGCCACCTTGCAAATTTTTGGTAATGGGCTAGCATTTGTATTGTACTTTTCTGGTATTACTATTTCTGGTATGGTCAGTTGAACAGGATTAAGAATTCACTACACTGAATTGAATGTTGAATGTTGATACTACAAGGAGTTCCATAGAGTAGTGATCTCTGCTTTGAGCCTAGGTGGAGACACAAGCCCCCTCCACAGTGGGAGGAAGGGCATCTTGTGTGAAATCTGTGCCAAAACTTACCAATGCGGATTCATCTGCTGTGAGGAGCCCTTGGGGAAGTACAACAGAGCAGCCGAAGGTGTTCACTTATATGTATTTGTCGGGATGGGTCAGTCACTACATGTGTATTCTGTTCAAATCAAGCACAATCTGCACTTTTTTTTAGGTCAATATGTAATACCGTCAACAAATGAAACTATGACCCATTCCAGTAACCCATCTAGTTGCAACTTAACAGTTTCAAGTGACATCTTTAGTGTTACTTTTCGAGGTTAAAACTGTCAGACTGTCAGGCCGGTCTCCATATGGTTGACATGCCATGGCTATGTAGCACCTCTATCCCTAAACGATTATAGAGACTAGAGACACTGACTCCCCTCTAGGTTCAGTGAAGAGTTAGTCCTAATTAAAACTCAAGGAGGAAGTTTCTGGAATTGAACAGTTGACAATTTTATTGCAACAAAAAACAAACAAAAAAATGCAACAATTTAAAAACAACAATATGGGCCCTTAATATATATAAACCCAAAAGTGAAACAATAATTCAGTTCAGTCCCGAATGCTCCTTTAACCCAAAGGAGGAATTCCACAAAGTTCAGTTTTTGCTCCTTGTATGTTTATCGTACTATTATGACTACCCGGGTAGTGTTTGGTGGTGGAAACCTTATCTTGTATCCACTTCTTTGGAAATCAAGTCATACAGCCTCTGCAGGTAGGTCCTACAGCTGGACACACCATCTGCTGGATCTCCGACAGTCTCGCTGGGCTAGGCTCGCCATCATCAATCCATCAATGTGCGCAAGAAAAAAAACCAATCTGCACAAATAATGCAGATTATCAGTCATTCTGTTCTGGTTCTGCCTTTAACGGGAGACACATCACCATTTTGCATCCAGTCTTCTAGAATGCATATTCAGCTAATTAATAAACCAAATCAGCATAAGTTGCCAGAATTCATGACAATATATTTTAACACTGACTTAAGTTACCACATCAAAGCATTGATACAAGAAATTCTCTGAGTTTTCTAATCATAGCATGAGCTCTCCAACCATGAACTCAGTTATAAATTTACACATTTCAATCTTCATATTCTGTATGTTCATATTACAGTTGTCATTACACTGAATTAAATAAGATACTGACTCCGTTAAAAGGAATGCTATCAACGCTTCTCACAACCCAAAAGGTAATCTAAGGGCTATCACTGGCATGCTATTGGCTGCATGCGATCACCACCAGCAGAGGCCTAACAGACCTACAGCTTCCAATACATAGTTCCCACAGACATGTTTTTTTGTCACGTGACCACCATCTTTGTTGGCAAGCTGTACTTGTTTATACACACTGCTGTTTATCTCCCCCGCAAATTTTAAACTGTTTTGATGTTGGATTTAACTTGTGTTCAAAATCATGAAAAGGCAAAAGGAGAAAGACTATGTCGTATCATTAAGTATAAAGGATAGAAAGAGGTACGCTGAGAAAAAAGGCGTAATAGGTGTGGATCCATACTCGTTAGCAAAGGAAAAGCTGAACCATGAAGTTTCAGCATCACCACCAATTCAATACTGTGACGTGTACACCATTATCTTGTGCTGGCACGCAGCTTTTATACCAGTGAGCTATTCCAGGCCTATAAGTCACTGGAGGTGTACAATTAAGTTAATGGTTGGGTTAGCGACTTTTCCTCAAGTGTCCTGAATGCACAGCTGCCTACGGCTTTCCTATAGCAATGGCAGCCGCTCGTATGTTGTGACATCATATGGGAACTATGTATACTGTAGCTGTTGCCTTAACGATCAATGCTAATGCTCACCATTAGCACTTAGTATCTTCTATCAGAAGTATAGTGATACGAAGTGCATCAAAGTACAGTAAAATATTAGACAACATTCACATAACTCCAACTGGTTTTATGGGAAGTATCTACAAAATAACAATGGCAATGAGACTTTATTTGCTAGCATTGGTTAATAATATTAGCGAACATGTCATAATTTGACAGAATCAGTCCTTCTCCCAATTCCAGCTGGATGTCTTCATGACAGAACAGCTTCTTACAATGAATGTGATACTGCTATATATTTTCTGATGCTGTAAATCAGGATTTGTGCATAATAGTTGAGTTTCTCAAACTTTCTTCTGAACGCGTGCTCCAGGTTCTTACTCTGCACATTCTTAGTGACGTTAAGCACAGACCGAGCTCAGTGCATTCTGGTGGCCACAAGTTGCTATTGCATCTCTAAATACACAGGTTTAGTAGCCTTATACAGTATTTCATATGGGTTACAGTTACAAGGCTGTACTTTAGAGTGTGGCACCCCAATGACAAGCCGTTGTACAATAAGGTACTTATTGTAAGAGTGCAGTACATGAGGAAAGCTAGATACCAAATATCCTTGTGTATCTAACAAAGTCACACATGCTTAAAAATATACAACTTACCTGATCATATATCTCTTAAATTCAATAACTGATTGATTCACGAGATTTGCTTGCTTCAACTGAACTGCCTTCAGATATTAAAACTGAATGGATTTCCAAAACCAGTGACTGATTGGTCAAGACTGACATATTTCAAAAAACAAAGCTTAGAAGAAAGATCTTTTCCTTTTTCGTTCTGTTTGGAATTCTGTTACTGTCCTACTTTCATCTACTCAGCACAGTTCTTTTTCTGTGTGCTCAGAATCCTTTTGGTTAATTACTAAAGTCAAAATACCTTTCCAATGGTAGGTATGACTGTTTCTCAATGCACTCAGCCTGCTGGAGCCATTCTGTCATTCTACCTTGCAGACCTGCTCACCTCCTTCCTTCCATTATCCCATTTATCCAGTTTCACAGTTTCAATCTTCTGTCTTCTAGTTTTAATCCACAACCACTGGCATCTAGATTCATCAGTGATTTCCTCCACTGGCCTTCAGCTATTGAGGTCTTGTCGGCAGTCCCTTTCTGTCGTTAACCTCAGACGTCTTCTGACAGTCCCATCCTCTGATAGTTTAGTTTTTAGTGAAAGGAAAGGTGAAACATGGATTTATATGAACTTTCATAATCTCTTAACTGTTTGGACATCAGCATCATCAGGTCATAATTTCACTCTGACCAGTATTAACGGCTTCAAAACAGAAAGACTTTCTCTCAGCTACATTGAGTGTTTCTTGCCTAATTCTTAAACTTTATGTATATGCAGTGTGCGTTATATTTTTCAGCCCACTCAAAGCCACAATCATCCATTTACATAATGTTTTCACAGTCCCACATGACACAGGACCTTGGAGGATTCAGCACATTGCCCAAGGATGTTTCTGCATGCAGAATAGATGAGATGGAGACGCAAACAATGGACCTTCTGAATAGTGGATGATCCGCTCTACCTCCTGAGCCGCACATCTGCCCCACACATGCCAAACATCAGTGCGCTACCAATGTCAGTGTGTGGAGAAGACCACGCTCCCACTTGTTTTGTTTGCTGGTCTTGCCTCAGCAGAGTTTGGTTACCTTATTAAAATCAGTGGTAAGCTTGGATATGAAAAAATAACCCACAGCTATTTTGCAGTTTTACTAATTATGAGGATTCACACAAAAAATGTACCTTCAGCTGCTCTCTTGTGGTCTCCCCAAGAGGTTGCTGCATTATTTTTAATATGCATCTGTATTTTGGCAGAGGTTTTATGCCAGATGCCCTTCCTGATGCAACCCTCCATGGTGAGAGGGGCTTGTGTCCCCACCTGGACTTGAACCAGGGAGCTTTCGCTTGTGAGTGAGTGAATGTGTACACCACGAGGATTCACACAGCACATTCAAACCAAGCTTTTCATTTCGATCTGATACAATAACATGGAATATTCTTGGCACTGCTATGTTTGTGTCAGTGTTTACCTTCTAATTTGGGTATTTCCAAAGGGCACCTAGAGGCAGTTTTTAATTGTTTGGCTGCCTGTCACAATTTAAGCACAATGTGATAAGTTTATCACTATGTGCTGTTTTAAAAATTCAGAATGTCCTAAAGCAAAATTGGCAAAGAGTAGAGAGATGGATTTGTCACAGGTGACAAATTTATAACCCTGCTTGCCAGACACACACACACACACACACATCTGGAGCTGGCTGCCCAGTCTAATGCAAGATCAAACAGCATTAGACATCCTCTTCCTTTAAATTTCATGTACCCTGCCTGCAAGTGAACAGATCCAGAGGGAAAACGCTCTGTCACTGTTTGGCGGTAATGCTCATATTGCCAGACAGCAACACTATAAGATAAAATCACTCTGAAGTATAAACCAATATGGTCAGCTGACTGAGAGAAGCAGGTTTTTCTGTCTTTCCTTGATTGTCTTACACAGACACCCACACATAGGTGCACTGCAAGTGTGGAAAACGCACTTGCAATGGTGACTTGTAGACTGATTTGCCTATTAGACATGGACAATGCCGCAGCGTATTGATGCTAACGCGCACACACTCGCTGTTTGCCGGTGCCCCACATCAAACAGCGTCTGCAGACAGGTAATGCGCGCGCACAAAAAACCTCTAAAAAGGAGAGCGAGAGCACGTAGGGGAGAAAGCATCGAAGGTAAACAGTATGTGGGCTTTGATGTCGTTTGATGTCTGATGCATATTGCGTCGTTCTCTTTATTAGAGAAGAGAGGGATGGAGGCAGAGATGGGGAGGGAGATGAAGAGACAGACAACATGAAAGCATCATTAGACAGCAGTGGATTTAACCTCTCACAAAAGGCATATCCACAAACACAAACCAATCCCTGCAGATGTGAATGCCACACACTATGGTACATTTGCTAATGAAAAAGTAGGCTCCCCTGTGCACTCGCATGCTGTCGCCTCCTGTCACCCTAAACCATCAGCAATCCACATGGAAAAACTGGGGAATGAGGTGAAATTTAACTCACTGCCAGAGCTAGGGAACAAATCACATTGCCGGTGTGTCTTTATATATATATGTATAAAGTAAAGAAGCAGCAGCATGAAGCTGCGGGAAAAGATTCATTGTACTGAGCATTTTCTTAACCTTCACCCAGGAATCAGTGGCAAACCATTTGTTGAAGGCTGCTGGGAGCCTCCCCTTCTCACACACACACACACACACACACACACACACACACACACACACACACAGCCATCCGATCCCTGCGTCAATCCATCTGTTAGCAGACCCTGTTGACCTCCACCTGACTGTTGAGCTGTACACAAGCTTGGAGATTCTCAAGCCGCTGACAGCGCCCTCTTTCTCACATATGCTCACATACAGTGTATGCAGGATTACGGGGCGGCGAGGGGGTGTTTGTGATGAAGAACATTCCTGACCTCTCTTCTAAAATAAGGGACTTTGTGGCCAGACCATAATCCAGGACTTCTACTCAGGCCCTCTGGGCTTTAAGCTACTAAGGTTTTGGCCAAACTGACTATATTGTACCGTATGGGAATCTGGTGGTGGGGAGTGTATTATGGTAATCCAAGTGCCATACTGATTGTGAAACAAGAGCCAAGATCACAATTAGAGAGACATGTGGGCACACTATGATTATATACACACAGGGCTCACAAATATATGCACAAATGCATGGATGCAAATATCCCTACAATGAATATATGAATATTGCATATAGTATCTGACTGAGGTATACTACTGTAGCTATCATTTAGTTATAAAAATGCAATCTATTTGTAATGCACAGAAAGTTTTCACACCCCTTCAGTTCTTCCACAGTTTGCAATACCACTGGCTTATTTGAAAAGATCATCTCGATCATCTTTTTTTCTCTAAATTAATAAAAACAAAAAACAAAATAAAACAAAAGTGACACGAAAGCAGATTTTTTTTGTTGGTTAATTCATTAAAAAACCCCAGAAATATTGCATTTACTTAAGCATTCAGACCCTTTATTTAGTACTCAATTGAGGCACCTCTGGCAACAATTATAGCATCAAGCCTTTTGTGTGTATGATGACACAAGGACTGCATACTTGTGTAGGTTTTCTGCCATTCATCCGTGCACATGGTTTCCAGTTCCTTCAGGTTCGGTGGACCCTGGCAATTAATTCATCCATTTTGAGCTCTCTGGATTGGCCGGATTCAAGTCTAGACTCTGGCTGGGCCACTCAAGAATCTTCACTGAGTTGTCCTTGAGCCATTTCGATACAATTTTTGCTTGATTTTTTGGGTCATTTTTGAGAAAACATGAATCTTCAGTCTAGTCTGAGGTCCCGAGCATTATGGAGCAGGTTTTCATGAAGTATATCTCTTTACTTTGCTGCATTCAGCTTTCCATCAAGCCTGATTAGTCTTCCAGAGCCTCCCACTAAAAGAAAAACATCCTCACAGCATACTGCCACCACCATGTTTCACCTTTGGGATAGTATTACAGAGGTGATCAGCAGTACCTGTTTTGCACCAAGCATGTTGCTTAGAATTGATGTCAAATGATTAAATCTTTTTTTTTCATCAGATAATAGAATTTTATTCCTCGCCATCTGAGAGTCCTTCAGATGTTGGTGGCCAAACTGCAGTTGGGCTTCTATTTGCTTTTCCATGAGGAGAGGCTTACATCAGGCCTCTCCTCCAAAACCCAGATTGGTGAAGTGCTGCACTGATTCTTGATCTTCTTGAATGTTCTCCAAGCACCCTACAGGATCTCTGGAGTTCAATCAGAGTGACCATTGTGTTCTTCCTCACCTCTGATACCAGGGCCCTTCTCCCTGACGGCTTATGTTAAGTGGGCAGCCGGCTCTTGCGAGGGACCTAGTTGTTCCACGCTTCTAACACTTGAGAACTACACTGCCCGGCCAAAAAAAAAGTCGCCACCAAAAAAAAAAGGTCACACACTCTAATATTTCGTTGGACCGCCTTTAGCTTTGATTACGGCACGCATTCGCTGTGGCATTGTTTCGATAAGCTTCTGCAATGTCACAAGATTTATTTCCATCCAGTGTTGCATTAATTTTTCACCAAGATCTTGCACTGATGATGGTAGAGTCTGACCGCTGCTCAAAGCCTTCTCCAGCACATCCCAAAGATTCTCAATGGGGTTAAGGTCTGGACTCTGTGGTGGCCAATCCATGTGTGAAAATGACGTCTCATGCTCCCTGAACCACTCTTTCACAACTTGAGCCCGATGAATCCTGTCATTGTCATCTTGGAATATGCCCGTGCCATCAGGGAAGAAAAAAATCCATTGATGAAATAACCTGGTCATTCACTATATTCAGGAGGTCAGCTGACTTCATTCTTTGAGCACATACTGTTGCTGAACCTAGACCTGACCAACTGCAGCAACCCCAGATCATAGCACTGCCCCCACAGGATTGTACAGTAGGTACTAGGCATGATAGGTGCATCACTTCATCCAGGTGGCGACTTTTTTTTTTGGCCGGGCATTGTAGCTGCGCTCCTAAGAACATTTAGTGTGGCAGAGACTCTTTTGTAGCCTTGTTCAGCTTTGTGCCTCAAAACAATCCCCTCTCTTAGCTCTTTAGGAAGTTCCTTGGACCTCATGGCTTCACTTTTGCTCAGAATATGCGTATCAGCTGTAAGCCCTTATATAGGCATGGGCGTGCCTATCCAAGTCACGTCCAGTCAACTTTATTTGCTTCAGGTGAACTCCTACTCTTCACTACAGACACATCTCAGACAGAATCTTAAGGAAATGGATTGCACTTTGCCGGGTAGTTGCAGGCAAGGCAAACAACTGTAACATTAGCAGACAAAAAACAAAAGAAATTGGTGTTAAAGGATTGGTTTTACTTTATTCATTCAAATATAACAGAATGTCAACTAAAATGTTGTGCGTAACTACTGTAAAACTGGCTTCTTTGAAATGTTCATTTTCAGATTGTGAAATTTCTTGAAGTTTATTTTAAAAAAAAATAGATTTCCAAATTAAACATTTCTGTTAAAACTGTCTGGGTTCTTGGAGCGCAATTCACATTTGGAAATTTAGCTGGTGAAAAGATGTGGTTGCTCAAATGGGCTCATGTGGAATTTTCTTGATTGGTGCAAATTCAGCCAGTTGAGAAGCTAGCCTTTCACAGAACAATCCATACCCCAACAGTAAAAAAATGCTCATTGATTGAAAAGTTGGCTAAAGCTGGAAGGGAGCCACAGCGGAATTCACAATCACAAGCAAGATGAGTAAAAATAAATACATGAATAAAAATCCATCCATCCATCCATAGACTACTGCTTATCCAGGTCACGGGGGTACCAGTCTAGGCAGAGACACCCGGACTCCCCTCTCCCAAACCACCTCCTCCTGCTCTTCTTGGGAGACACCAAGGCATTCCCAAGCTAGCCAACAGAAATGATCTATCCAGCATGTCCTGGGTCTGCTCTTGCTCTCGGCCCTCTTCCCAAGAATATTCCTTCCCAGGACACTTCCCCTAGGAGATCATCCTAGTCAGATGTCCAAACCACCTCAACTGGTTCTTTTCAATGTGCAGAAGTAGCAGCTCTACACTTAGTCAAATGAGAGGGGTCTCTACGGGATACCCCAGACACCCTTCTAAGGAAACTCATTTCTCCTGATTTAATTCTTTGGGTCACTACCCAGAGCTCGTTGCCATAGGTGAGGCTATGAAGGCAGATCAACCTGTAAACTGACGGCTTCACTTTCACGTTCGGCTGTCTGCTCACCACAACAGACTATTACAGTATCCACACCAATCCGTCTGTCAATCTCCCCCTCCTTTCTTCCCTCAGTCACAATATTTGAATCCCTTCTCTTGAGGGAGCAACTTGTCCCTGACCTGGAGTGGGCACGCCACCCTTTTCCAACTGAGAACCATCGCCTCAGACTTAGAGGTGCTAATTCTCATCCCAATCACTTCACACTCAGCTGCAAACCACCCCAGTGCAACGAGGTCATTGCTCAATGAAGCCAAGAGAACCGCATCATCCACAAAAAGCAGAGATGAGATCCTGAGACCACTGTACCCAGTACCCTCTGCTGCTTGGCTGCACCCAGAAATTCTGTCCAGAAAATTATGAGCAGAATTTGTGACAAAGACCAGCCCTGGGAATGAGTCTGACTTATTGCCAGCAATACAAACCAAGCTCTCACTGTGGCTGTACAGGGACAGAATAGTCCATAGCATTGGATACGAAATCACATTTCATCTGGGTCAAAACATCAAGGATTTTAAAAAGTGCATGGTGGAGAGGCGCAGACAGTGGCTGCAGTTGAGGTTTTTCATTGTTTTTAACACTTTGTTTCGCTTCACTGCAAAGAAATAGAGTAGCTCTTTGTCTCAGGACCAAGTCCTAACTACAACAGCACAAACGGAAACAAGAGCCGCCCACATTACCGGTTCTTCCGCATATTTCTTGACACTGCCCCCAAGTGGCAGCGCACAAATACAACGCACAGCCTTGGGTTTGTGTAGTACATATGGCTATAATGTGTGGTGGGTACTTTACCTACATTAGGAAAAAGAATCAGACCAGACATTGAGGATACCATGTACAGCCAATCAAGTTTACATTTCTATTTCTAATTTAAATAAAAGGTCACTTTTTGAATTAAACTAATTTGAATATAGTTTCTCCAGTCTGCTGTAAAAAAAAAAAAAAAAGCACTGAAAATGCTGACTTCTTCTTCTTCTTTCGGCTGCTGCCTTTAGGGGTCACCGCAGCGGATCATCTGCCTCCATCCCACCCTACCCCTTGCATCCTCTTCCCCTCACGCCAGCCCTCAACTTCACTGAAAGTGCTGGCACAGCCTGTAACTGGCTGTTAAATATTTCAAAGCGGGTAATTCAAACCCCACAGATGGAACAAATAAATCAAATGTTTTCATTAAAGGTAAAATATTTCAGTGCTTTCAGTTCAGTGTGACGGGCACTGAGATTTCAGGTATGACTCAGTTTCATAATAAGATATTTAGCTGTGCAGATTCAAATGCTTATTACCTATGGAAGAGCACTACACTTCAGCAGACACACACACACACACACACACACACACACCTCTTGACAGCCCCCCTGAGGCCAGCAAACTTTTCTCCTCCTCCTTATCAGCAGCAGATTATCAGTGCCTACTGTATTGTTGCGAATGGGCAACCCATTTCAGGCCTAATAGGCTGCCTAAGTGATTTTGTCTTTGTCCTTTTGTGTCCTTGCCTTTCAATCAACCCCCACTGATTGCAATCTACCCAACCAGGTGAGTGGATTCGTCAGGAGAGTGACAATTGGCTGCCAAGATGGGGCAGATCCTTTATCTCAGTGGGACTTCCTGGATTAATTGAGACAGGTTAAGTGGAACAGCAGAGTGAAACGTTAGGAGGAGCTGACGATGGCAGAGTTAGAGGATGGTGCTGGTACAGGAAGGGGTATGAAGGGGGAATGAGATGCCATGTTTCAGCAGTTCTCTAATGGGGGTCCTTGAAAGGCTTCTAGGACAAGGAATAATTTACTTACTGTATGCTAGGATTTCTGATTCAATTTAAATTTAGTAGTTTAATGTTTTAGGTGCCACCGAGAACACTGACTGATATAATGGTAGATTATATGTGTGTACGGCCACGCTCTGGAGTTTTATGCAAACTTCACTCAAAAGATGAGTAAAAAAACACATTTGTTGGGGATTTTCTATCTGTCTGTTTGCAGTTGAGGTCTTCCAGATTGTAAATGTTGGACTGGGTTCAAAACTGATGATTAGACTGTGTATCTAAAGGGGCCTGATCTCAGTCAACCTTTTCTAAAGATAATTAACCCCAAAATGCAGCTTGACCTGAACAGACCAGCCGCATGATGATGCATGACTATGAGCTTAAAAGCAGCTGTGGTTCAGAAATGTAATATTAATCATATCTTAAAGATAAGATGAATGTAAACCAATCTGCAAAAAAAATCATAATAAATAAATATAATATATATGAAAATATAAAAATGATCAAAGCTATTGTGTGCTTGGATCAACTTGGGTTTTACAATTATTGAGCTCTAAGGCAAAGCTGTCGATTTACCGGTCTATCTATGTTCCTACCCTCACCTGTGGTCATGAACTTTGGGTAACGACCGAAAGAATGAGATTGCTATTACAAGCGGCTGAAATGAGCTTTCTCCGTAGCATTGCTGGACTCACCCTTAGAGACAGGGTGAGGAAATCAGTCATCCAGGAGAGGCTCAGAGTAGAGCTGCTACTCCACATTGAAAGGAGCCAGTTGAGGTGGTTCGGGCATCTGATCAGGATGCCTCCTGGACGTCTCTCATTTGAGGTGTTTCGGGCACGTCCCTCTGGGAGGAGACCCTGGGGCAGACCCAGGACGTGCTGGAGATACTATGTCTGTGGAAAGTCTGGGCTTCGCCACTCTAACTGCTGCCCCCAGAAAAGTGATAGATGCTGGATGGATGGATGAATTATGACATATAAACTTAAGACCTGTACAAGTAAAATAAGACCCTACCATATCTGATCAGATTAGTATACATTAGCATCTGGGTGGCACAGTGGCCACTGGCTTGCATTGTTGCCTCACAGCAAACAGGTCCTGAGTTTGAATCCACTGGTCAGCTGGGTTCTTCCTATGCCTTTGTGACTGGAGATTCAAAATTGACTGTAGGCTTGAATGGTAGCCTGTCTCTCCAAGTTAGAGTTATGATAAGCTGGTGACCTGTTCAGGGTCTTTTTCCGTGTAATAGCTGGGTTAGGCCCTGAATTGATAGAAGATGGATGGATGGATGGATGGATGGATGGCATCTGGACTGGGTTGGGTCTCAGTTCTACATATCCACACATAAAAATCAAACCATACCTGATTCAAATTTTATTTCAAGGACACAACCTTAAAGAT
Source organism: Etroplus canarensis (assembly GCA_015106775.1). Lineage (NCBI taxonomy): Eukaryota > Metazoa > Chordata > Actinopteri > Cichliformes > Cichlidae > Etroplus > Etroplus canarensis. Next base: position 42,698 of record VUQH01034134.1, read on the forward strand.
CTTCTCCTCAAGGTTGTTGCCTTGGGCAGCACTGCAGCCTCTTTTTGTCTCGCTCTCTGGAAGTTCCAGTTGGACAACTTGCACATCTGTAATACTGGATGATGCTGGATCTCCTATAGAGTGTCAAAGTGACCAGCCATCGACTCTAGTGTTGGGTCAAAGGACCACTCGTTTTAATTATTGTGTTGATCTATGGCATGAAATCTGGATCAGTTTAATGTGGGAGTTGACATTTGCTCTCTGCACAAATATGAGGTCCATGGTGAAAATGATGTCAGGGTCACTTGTCCAGAGAGTGATCAAAAATATCAGCTGCACTGAAAGTGATCCAAAGATGCAAAAGGAGATGACCTTGAAGAGAAGATTAGTCAGTTTAAAATATAAAAATTGCTTTTTCATTCTTACGGGTATATTAAATCGAATGCTGAATGACGGAAAACAAAATCCAGTAGCAATACATGGGCATAATACATTATGGCTCATTTCTGTGTTTTAAGTAGTTTCTGGTCAACAGTTGAGCTCTGTGGCATGGAGAAACAGGTTGAGTCAGGCTTTAGATACCACTGACTATACGCTACGTGGACAAACGCATTAGGCCACCTACACATCACATTACGCCTAGAGGAGCTTTTATCCCGTTCTAAATTCATAGGCATTAATTTGGAGTTACTCCCTCCTTTGTAGCTATACCACCTTACACTCTTCTGGGAAGGTCTCCATGAGATTTTGGAGTGAGCCTGTGAGAATTTTTGCCCATTCACCCAGAAGAGCATTTGTGAGGTCAGACACTGATGTTGGACAAGAGGCCCTGGCTCGCAATCTCATTTCTGCCTCATCCCAAAAGCATTGGGGTTGAGGTCAGGGCTCTTTGTGGGCCAAGTCAAGTTCTTCCACACCAAACTCATCCAACCACGCCTCTATGGTCCTTGCTTTGTGCACTGGGGCACAGTCATGCTGGAATAGAAAAGACCCTTTGCAAACTGTTGCCACAAAGTTGGAAGCATAGAAATGTCTTGGTAAGTTGAAGCATTATGATTTCCCTTAATTGGAACTAAGGGGCCAAGGCCAACCCCAGATAAACAACCTCATATCATTATCCCTCCTCCACCAAACTTCACAGTTAGTAAGATGCAGTCAGGCAGGTAGTGTTCTCCTTTCATTTGCCAAACCCAGACTCATCCATCAGACTGCTAGATATAGAAGTGTGATTTGTCTTTCCACTGAACATGTTTCCACTGCTCCAGTGTGCTTTATACCAGTCCCTGCTTGGTGATGTAAGCTTTGTATCAGGCTGCTCGTATGCCACGAAGCTCTTGAGTCAGCAGAGCATTGGCTGCATTTGCACACTATAGGCCTCAGCACTTGGCAACCCCGGTCTGCCACATCATGGCTGAGTTGCTGGGGTCCCTAAACACTTCCATTGTGCAATAATACCACTTTGAGTTGATTGCGGAATATCTATGAGGGAAGAAATTTCTCAAATTGCAACAGTGGCATCTTATTTACAGTACCACGCTTGAATTCAGTGAGCTCGTTCGAATGACCCATTCCTTCACAAATGTTTGTAAAGTTAGACGGCATGGCCTGATGCTTGATTTTATAAAACCTGTGGCAATGGGACTGAATGAAACACCTGAAATCAGTGATGAAGGGGAGAGGCTCAATACTGTTGTCCATATAGGGTATTTAATGTAATGTATATAAGGGTATGTAATGTATGTAAGTATGAGTAATTTCCCCCCCTGGGGATTAAAAAAGTATTCTGATTCTGATTATATGAAACAGGATCTAGCCAACCTGCTTTAGACTGCTACAGTGTAAGGGTTTTTTTGGGGGGTTTATAAAGTACCAGCTTACGCCAGCAAACTTATTTTCCAGATAATCCCGTTAAAAAGTCTCCAAAAGGCACCAACAGCACAAACACAGTGGAGAGGCCTGTTTCAGCGACCTGAAATAGCAGACAGAGAATGACTAGACTGACTAGATAGAACCTTAAAAACCCTTTTTTTGGTACCAGCATGTAGACATGCTTTTTAATGTTCTAACACAGAAGTCTAAGGGCATTTCGCTCACTTTTAGAACCAGCCCCAAGTGACCACTCTAGGAACTGCACTTTTTTTGGCACTTTCTGCGTTTATGCTTTATTTTTCGTCTCCAGAGGCTGCTGCTTGTTGGATACGCGCGCGAGACTCGTTTGTCATTTTTCATGCGATTTGATGAAAATGATAAAATATAGGCACGCACCAGACTTTTCCTTTAAGCGCGGGTTACTAAAATTTAATCAGTGGGGGTCCAGTGTGGTAAACTCTTCAAATGGAGGTCTGTAGGGCCTATTTGCAGATTTGTCACTTTAAAATGTCAGATGCCTGTCACATGATGTGTGCGCCTGTGTTCGTGTGATTGTACCTAGAGAGTCAGCCTAGACAGCAGCAGCAGCAGAGGAGGGTGGTGTGTTCTGAAATAGCGTGCAGAGAAAACATTTCTAAGCCCTATGTGGCCTGTTTGCCCTGAGGCTCAGCATGGCCTGGCATTTACGTACTGTTCAGCACGTGCTCTGGGACACAGTACCAGGTACAGAAAAACACACCCACACACATACAAGCGTGTCATTGTATGCCGTACGCCACGCAGCGTCAGGCATGCTACCATAGATACGGGGAAGTGCACATCTGCTGAAGCCCAAACACGGGATCTAAACATATTAAGTGAAACCAGAGGGTAGGAACAGGATGACAGCCCAGAGTGAATGAAGGAGAAAAGCGATCATATTGTGGTTTCCAGTGCTGCCGCCCGCCCCCCCCACTCTGTCATTCTTGACTTATGATGACTGGGACGTCACGGGCCACAAGTTAGCACATGCAGATTTCCCACTGCAAATGTCTCACCGAGTCTGCCTCTGTTTCTTCCTTTTTATTGCGCTCGTCTTTATGTCATCCCTCTCTGGTTCTGCTTTTCTTTTGGGCTCCTCCTCTTCCCTCCATGATCCTCCTTCATCTCCTTCTTACCAGAGCACCTGACCCGCCCTAAACCCCGTAAAACCTTTCATACATCAACAACACATCTCTAGATGACATGCAAAGTTAAGTCAACTTCCCTCTGACATTGATCCAGCGAGTCTCCGGTGTTCCCACAGCCCTTGTTAAACCCCTGGCCTGGCTTTACAGGGTCTTTCGGCTTGGCCTGTCATTACAGTCTGTGCCCTGTTGTGATCCGCCTCGGCAGTTTAAAGACAAGACAGAGCCCCTAAACCCTCCGCTCCCTTTTTTTTTCATAGCCAAACCAGCTGTGGATTAATGCTGCATGCTTAAGTTATTGCCTCGGAAGCAAGTTTGCAAGTGTATGATGCTTGTGTTTATGAATGTGTGTGTCCTGCATGCCTTTGAGCCAACCCCTACCGCGCGGCGCATGCTTTTGAAAGTAAACGTCACCCCTGACTACCTGTAAATGATGTGTGAGAGTCACAGTCTCAATGTCTTCAGCAGACTGCCGGCCTCTGTCTCTCCTGCCTGACTCATCTCGAAGTTCTGACCTTACACAAATAAAAAAAACATCTCTGACATGTGTTACAGCAAACCCATGACTCGGCTGCAGACAAAAGATTGCAGGAAAGACTGAAAATGTGTGCACAGAGGATGGGAAGTCACTTCTCACCGTGGAGTCTTAAAATACTCTTTTATTGAGTAAGAGAATCAAGCAGGAGACGTTCATGAAATGTCTAATACAGGCCGGCCACAGGTTTCTGACAATAAATAGGCAGAAAACCTAAGTGTAGTGAATCATGAAGAAAACGTTTGTCTTAACATACTTCATGCACCGGACAGCCAAAGCATTGCATGCATCCAAATATTTTGTAGCTATAAGTCAATCAGCAACAACCCCGCAACACCCGACACTGATTATCTTGTTACGGTGCAACTTTCTGCTGTCAGATCTTCACTGGGACGTTGCTTTGACACATACCAACCGCCTTAACATTGCTGCAGACCAAGCACCCGCCCCCACCTGTGGCGAAGCCACTCCCCACGCAGCAAAAACTGCTCATAAAGAAAATGAGAGACACAATAAAGTATCCAAGGCCTCAACCCAGCCTTCAGACTCCCCTTCATTGCCAACGTCCTGGAGACAGACACAACAGAAACCCCCTGAGGTCTTGTGTACATTCCACAAGTGGTGCCTAAACATTATTTGACAGATTTGCTCAGCGTATCATTTTGCAGAGCCACTTAGCAGTACCTGTTTCTATTTTCCACAACTGTGATGAATATCTTTTAAGAAAGGTTACTAAATAACTTACTAATGTTTTGGAGATCAATTGTAAGACCATTACAGGAGTAACTCAGGGGTTGCTATACTGCAAAAAGAACGGAAATATATGCATACATACACACACATGCATAAACATATGTATCTACATATTATACATGTACTCAGTGTAGGAAATACAGAAATACTCAATTACTCAATAACAAAGCGGGGTATGGTACAGGAATTTATTGCACAGTATGGACAATCTATTGCACTTGGCTGAATTATTGCACAGAGGGGGACTGAGTTGGGAGCGTCAGTGCTTGTTCAGGTTTAGTGTTTTGATGGCTGTGGGAAAGAAGTCGTCCCTAAGTCTGTTTGTTTTTCGATCCGATCGACCCGTAGCGCCTGCCGGAGGGCAGCAGGTCAAACAGGTGAAAGCCGGGATGCGAGGGGGACGTTCACAATGCTTTTGGCCCCTCCAAGACAGCGGGAGATGTCTCAGTCCTGCAGGGAGGGCAGAGAGCAGCTGACAATCCTCTGAGCTGCTCTGATGACTCATGAGTTCATGTTCTTTTTACAGCAACGTACAGGAGGGAGAATCAGCCTGGATCGGCTCCGAGTCGTCCCACGATGATCTGGTTTGCAAGCATAACTTCATCTAAAGCACATTTATAAACTGTTAATAAAGCTACTTTGAAAATACGGTGGCTTATTTGCTACTGATATCAACTTTGCTTTATATCCAACGCGACGTCTGCACAGCTCACGCCTTCTGTGATGCATGAGTGGCAGCAAAGCCTGCTTCAAATCATTTCATAAAATGATGGCAGGCAGACAAAGCAGCTTACCGTAACACCTCACTCATGCAGGAGAACAATGGAACAAAATGTGCTTACACTGCGCCAGATTAGCAGCGGGAGAGACAAAGGTAGCGGAGCAGGCGGACCAGTCGACGCCAGCTCCGGCACACCTGGTCCTCGCGACCTCTCACCTCGGCGCCAGACATCACAGCCAAAGCCAGAGAAACAGGAAGCGCAGAAGTTACGACTGGCAGGGAGGAGGAGGAGGAGGAGGACCATCAGACGGAGCTGGGGAGGAAGGGGGTTTCATTTGGAGCAACAAAAAAAGAAAGGAAAGCATAAAGAAGAAAAACGGCGTGTCGGCTGCATACACGCGCGCTCGCTGGATTTCACTTCGTAATGTTTGTCAAATTTCTGGGAGCCTTCGCGCACTGATGTACGAGAAAAAACACAAACAGTGAAGAGTGAATGAGCGCAGCGACGCGCGTAAACAAATTTCAGCGCATTTAAGGTGGGTGAGAAATCCTCCCTGAGTGCTAGGCCAACATGTGCTGCAGCTAAAATACACACACACACACACACACACACACACACACACACACACACACACACAGATTTATCACCGGTTAAGTCAATATAGAGGAGGATGACAGGAGCTGGGGAGGAAAGGTGGAAGAATGGGAGGAAGGATAACAGGTGGAAGAAGTGTCCCTCCAGCTACTTTGAACACACAGAAAAAAGCCCTAGGTAAACATGGGCACCATGCCAAGGCACGAACATGAGCACGTGCATGAACGCGCGCACATTTGCACAAAAGCCAGGACGCATGCCGACATGCACACACAGCCGTAGAGACGCTCTCACATAACCAGAACCAGGATACACACACACACACATACACACACACACACACACACACACAGGGAGCCCACTGTAAAGCTGTCATATGCTCAGTTCTGCCGCAGTGCTGAACCCAGCAGCCCTCTCTTCTTTGGGCCCATCTGTCATTCTGTCCCTGCCTCCTTCACTCTCCTTTCTCCTTGCGATACCTCTTAACCTTTCCTCACGTTCGCCTTTCTTTTTCCATCCGTCCCCCCCCCCGTCGTCGTTCTTTTTTCTCGCTCGCTTCTCACTGAAGCGAGAATCCAAACCCCAGATGAAAGAGACATTTTTTGGGGGGGAGTGGGAGGAAGGAGGGAGCCATAGAGGGTCTCGGCGCTCGTGTCAAACTCTGAGATTTCAAACTACTGTCGGAAGGAACCCCAAAATCTGACGCTCTCGTGCACGCAGGGTGTGTATGAGGACTGATGGGGAACTAACTGCACTGCGCCCTATAGCACTGTAATCCTGCCTTTGATTTTGACTGTGGTGTTCTGTGCTGCTTGTCACAAACTGTCATTAAAGGACGGCCAGCGCAGAAAGGCTTTGTTCTCTGATATTTTTGATGACGAAACCTTAGTTTCTTTAACTGTTTGTCCCCGTACTCGTGTTGCCTTGCTGCTCGGACTGGCAATATAGCACCTCTTGCATTTACTAAAAACAAACTGCAGACTTAAAAGACCCTTCTCTAATGGCTAATGGAAAGGCTGTAATGGACCGGGTGTGACTCTTTTTCATGTTTGTCTTGTATATTTGTGATTAAAAAGATAGAAAGGGACATATCTTAAGTAATTTTTCAGTGTTTCCCCTCTTTTATAAATAACATCCTCTCAATGCATTAAACATTTGCAGTCTGGTATACACTATATGGACAAATGTATTGGGTTGTACCACTTGCTCACTGGATTTAGGTGTTTCATTCACTCTGATTGCCACAGGTGGATAAAATCAAGTTATGCAGTCTTGCAGTAACAGTTTGTGAAATTCTTCTCTCCCAGATATTCTACCACCAACTTTAAGGGGTATTATTGAAAAGTGGAAGTGTTTGGGAACCACAGCAGCTCAGACCACCAAAATGTCAGACCATGTACTGTTAGAGAGCGGGGTTGCCGAGTGCTGAGGCGCATAGTGCAAGAAAGTTGCCTAGCTCTGCTGACTCAATAAATGCAGAGTTTCAAACGTCCTCTGGCCTTAAGATCAGCACACAAACTGTGCACCAGGAGCTTCATGGCATGGGTTTCCATGATAGCTGCATGCAAGCTTTACATCACTAAGTACATGGAATAGAGTAAAGCATGCTGCCACTGGACTCGAGAGCTGTGGAGTGACAAATCACGCTTCTCTATCTTTAGTGAATGCCAGGAGAACATTACCTTCCTGGCTGCATTGTGCCAACTGTAAAGTTTGGAGGAGGAGAAAATGCTAGTTCCAGAGAAAGGAAATCTCAATGCTTCAGCCTACCAACACATTTCTATGTTTCTAACTTTGTGGCAACAGTTTGCAGAAGGCCTTTTTCTGTTACTGCATGACTCTGACCCAGTGCACAAAGCAAGCCCCATGAAGGCATGGCCTGGATGAGTTTGGTGTGGAAGAACTGGACTTGGCCCCACAGAGCCCTGACCTAGACCCCATCAAAAACCTTTGGGATAAACTAGAAGAGAGATTGTGAGCCAGACCCTCTTGTCCAACATCAGTGTCTGACCTCACAAAGGCTCTTCTGGATGAATGAGCAAAAAAACAAAGGCCTTCCTAGAAGAGTGCTTATAGCTGCAAAAGGGGATCAACTCCATATTAATGCCAATAGCTTTAGAATCGGATGTCATAAAAAACTCCTGTAGGAGCAATGTGTACATGACCCATGGTGTATATTCTGGAGAAACAGATGCAAGAGGGTACATCACTCTTTATTCTTGTTTCAAACCATAACCACATTTCAAATCTTACTCTTTTCAAGCAACTAAAATGATATGCATATAATCGCAGCCCATAAAGCCAAATGAAACCAAATGAGAGAAAAAGTCTTTATTTGTCATCTGAATAAGAGCTTGACTCTTTAAGCCAATAAACATCTCAAATAGGCCCATTGATTTAATAGCAGTACTCTTTTAGCGTTATTGCAGGTTAAAGGCTTGCAACATTTTATTTGTTATTTCCCATTAATTCCCAGATCTCAGTAACCTCTTTGCCTCGCGACACCTTTAAAGGATGCAATGTCTACTGCCAACCCCTAATTACAGGTTATGACTTCCTCTAAACATTAGCTGTCAGTGATTTTTCCTTCACAGAAGGTGTAATTTAAAGGAGTTTTAAGGACCTGAAGTGGAGCTGGCCTTAAAGATGGTAGATCTAACAAAACAGGTAAATATTTGAATGCAAGTTTACTGATTGAGCTCCACAGCATAATTGGACTATATGTTTTGTAACATTCTGAGGTTTATGTTATTTTGAAATATGCTATATTGACACTCATTACAGCGCATCATCTGAATAACCTATGTGCATGGTAATATTTCCTATGGATTGCATCATAAGAATGACAAGCAGGTGATGATGTAATATTGCATCACATATATAAATATGCTCTGCAGGAGCTGCAGTCTTCGATGCGCCTGGTGAACTTTTCATTTTACTGTATTTAAAGTGATAAATCCAAACGCATCAGGACTCATGAAAACATATTTTAAAAATGTTAAATCTGTATTAAAATTGTAAATCTCTTTTTATACACAGTAAGACACCAATGTAACGTACAATCAAATGTGGTTAAAATGGGGAATTATATGGTTATACACTTTCAATGTACCTTGATGCTGATGCTGCTGAGAAGTGGATTTTGTGGTGCGGGAAATCGTCCTCTGGAAAAAGTCAGATCCTGCCGGGAATCTAAGCCCTTGAAATGAGGAGCAAACCTAATCTTTCTCACCTTTCTGCTCTATGAGGACACTTTGCCCTTTTTAAGAGAAATATACAAACACACCTACACTGTCACACATTCGGTTCACCTCCCTCCCAGCTACAGTATCTGAGATAAGCCATAAGGTACATAAGGGGGGTGGTGGGAGGGGTGACCGTCCATCTAGATAAAGCCCTGCTATTGATGACATGAGGAAGTCCCAGTGACAGGTTGCTGACGGGAGGGTCAATAAGGGAAGGAAGGGGAGGAGGAAGGGGGGAGGTGGGAATGGGAGGATACTGTCAATCACTGGGGCTAATGATAGAGGGAATGACTGAGACACACACAGATGAACGCATTAACATACTTGCATACACATGCAAAAAAGAAAAACATCAACAAAATCAGAGGTTGAGTGAGTTCGTCTGACTAGATGGACGAATGAAGAGTTACTGACCTGCTAGAAGGAGGAAATGATGCGGTCAAACACGGGGTCACGTCGAAACAGAGCCAGGCTCTGGGGGATTTAAACTGGCTGGCATTAGAGAGCCATATATTTGATATGGATATGTACATTTTCAGTCAGTTGTGATGATAATTCAAAGAGATACACATTTACATAAAATACAAAAATCATGTCAAGAATGCTGTTTACTACTCGTTAAATTTCAGCCATGTAATGCATCCTTTTAGCTGCTCCCTTGTATTCTCACCAGTGGGTCGCCACAGCGCATTAATCTGCATTGGTAATTTGGCAGTGGTTTTTACACCAGATGCCCTTCCTGACACAGCCCTCCGTGGTGAGAGGGACTTGTGTCCCCACCTGGAATGGAACCAGGGATCTTTCGGCTGTGAGGCAAACGCGCAAACCACTACGCTACCGAGGACACTCATCACATCACCGTAACAAAATAAAATAAAAATGAAGAAACACTCACTGAAGGCTTGGTGGTTCACCTTGTTAGTACTGGGTCGGATTCCCTTTTGCCTTCAGAACTGCCTTAATATTTTTTGGCAAATATTCAAAGAGGTGCCAGAAACATTCCTTAGAGATTTTGGTCCATATTGATGCAACAGCATTGCGCAGTTGCAGCAGAATTGTCGGCTGCTCATCCATGATGCCAATCTCCTGTTCCACCACCTCCCAAAGGTGCTCTATTGGACTGAGATCTGGTTACTGTGGAGGCCATTTAAGAACACTGAATTCATTGTCATATTCAAGACACCAGTGTGAGATAGTTTCAGCTTTGTGACATGGTGTATTATCCTGCTGGAAGCAGTCATTAGAAGATGGGGACACTGTGGTCATAAGAAAATGGATATGGTCAGCAAATACTCAGGCAGGCTGTGATGTTTACACAATGTTCAGTTAGTAATAAGAGGTCTGAGAAAATACCCCCCACACCAATACGCCACCACTAGCCTGAACTGTTGAAATCAAACTTTGGATCCACTTGATCCAAAGTTTGATGTTGTTTCTACCACATTTTGACCCTACCATCCAAATGTCGAAGCAGAAATTGAGACTCATCAAACCAGGCAACATTTTTCCAATCTTCTGTTTGTCCAGTTTTGGTAGCAACAGGAGTGGCACCCAGTATGGTCTTCTGTAGCCCATCTGCTTCAAGGTTCAACTTGTTGTGTGTTCAAAGATGTTCTTCTGCATACCTTGGTTGTAGTGAGCAGTTAATTGAGTTACTATTGCCTTCCTATTAGCTATCCTATCCTTTTGTTTATATTTACTTTATTAACTTTGGATGTTGTAATGTTGTTGGAGAGCTGGTGACACTCTTATTATCTTCTCACCTGCAGCACTACTAAAACAGAAATGAAGCACATCAAATGCTACGTCCATTTTAGTGAATGCACCACTAGATGGTATTTTCATCTCAAATTCCATGTTTAGTAACCTTTGAAAAATAGCAGAAGTTTGGTCCCAGCACTGCGACCTCTATCATGTAAGACGTTAATGACTGTCTCTTTGCACCTTCTTCTCATGCAAAGGTTAAGTAGAAAGTAGAAAACTAGCACCATCTCAGTGCACTCATCTTCTGACATTTGCATACCTGTAGAGGGTGGAAGCGTGCATTAATTGTTTTGTTTGCTTTTATGGATGTTCCCCTAAAACGTGGAATAAATTTGGTTTACAACTAGGGCTGCTGTGTTTAGTCTAAGCACATGTAACATCTCCCATTGGTTCCTGGACTGCCATTTTGAAGTCTTGGCATCTTGTATGTGGAAGACGGGTAGACCTTTAAGTTCTCAGCTAAAGCTTTCAATGTAATGTCAATTAGGCTAGCAAAAAACAGGTTTAAAATAAAATGCACTTAAATATATTTATTAAACAGGTGACTGTATTTTTTAGTTTAACCACATACAGACAAAAAGGAACCCCTTAATTTTGAATAATATTTAGCCTTAATGTATGCTAAATTGAATTTAGCTATAAAAATCATCATCTGCACAGCTGTCATGAAAGGGAAATTAGGAAGCAGAAAGCAAAATAGTTTTCAATACCGCGTTTATTTTCACTGAAAGGTCTGCATTTTAACATGGGAGTCTATGGGGTTTGGCTCGCTTTTGCAGTCAGCCTCAAGTGGGCACTTGAGGAACTGCAGCCTGAATTTCTCACCCTCAAAGGTTGTCGCTTGGCCAAGCATCCATGGTAGGTCCTACTTTTCCTAAAGTGCAACTTAACTTAACAGCAGCGTTCATTAGGCCCTCCCTGACTGGTAAACACACAGCTGGTATGAAACCTTCGCAGTCAAAAATGTGAAGCCTCAAGTCAAGTTGACTAAGCTCCTCCAGAATTGCCAAAGATATTATGACAGTAGCTGCAAGATCAGCTGTGCTCTCTGACAAGAAAATCTAGAATGAAATCTTCAGAGCTCCCCTTTCATCTTCAGATTTGGTGTAGGCCGCTGTATTTCTCTCAAGTGTGGATCAACAAGAGATGGTGATGACATGATGCAAGTAAACAGATGTGACGTCGAAGAAGAGACAAACAGAAGAGAGATGGAGTGCATTATTTCCAGCTGGGTGTGAGGAAAGACGCATGAGGAAAAGAGAGAACCAGTGGGAGCTAAGAGAGAAAGGGTGCTGACAAGGTGAGATAAGAAGAGAAGGGACCGGGACTGGAGTGGGAAAGAAAGAGGTGGAGAATTGGTCGTGACAGCGAGGTGAAAAAGGACAGGGCTGGAGAAAGTGCGGCAAGAAAGACGATGAGATGTTAGGGGAGAGGAAGGAAACTGTGTGGATAGAGTGACACGGAGAGAGGAAGAGAAGAAAAACCCAAATGTCAACAGCTGAAGTATGACATTAATTGTGACAGGTGAGGAGAGGAAGCATGTGTGTGTGTGTGTGTGTGTGTGTGTGTGTGTGTGTGTGTGAGTGTGTGTGTACACACAAAGGTGTATATAGGCCTTAGATAGAGAGTGTATGGGTAGTAAATTGGTGTTGACACGGCGAGCAGGTTGTGACATTAATTAGCAGGCCCCAGTGATGGCTGAAACCTAATCTCCCAGAGAAATGAGACACCAAGGGGGACACACACATCAAAACACACACTCACTGTTTATGTGTTGACCTCACTTCCTGCGAATGGGGACGAGGGGTTACTGTCTTAATGTGGACAAGATGTGTGTGTGTTTGTGTATCTGCCTGTCTTTGTGACTTCAGAAACTTGATTAATTTCAGTATTTGGAGCAACATACCAACATTATATGGATCTGTTTTCCCTTTTTCTTTCGTTTTTTGTGCATATTTGCTTTCATTTTGCACAGTCATATCTTATTAAAGTTATTCCGTCTTTACTGTCCCTATGAGGTAAATTTACAAGACATTTATGAGTTACATTTATCAAAATTTATAAGGAAAAAAGAAAGAAGACTGAAATTACAGGAAGAAAACGCAGTGAACAAACCCCCCTTAAACTTCATAATGTGTCTCCCCTCCCCATTCAAACCACACATGGAGTAATAACAGTCAGCCTGGATTTGCTTGGTGACTGTTTAAAAAAGAAATAAAATGCAAATCTTATTTTCTCTTATTGTACATTTGTATTCATTCCGCATATTTCCTTTTCATATTTTACTCACCATCTCTCTTATTAAAGGCATTCAGCATTTAGCCACAACTGCATTCTCCTTTTTATTGTGCAGAGGATGTGTTTACCCTTTGAGAACTCAGAGCAACAAGCAATTTTCTCTTTTCTATCAAGCAAATGAGTGAAATCAAAGGGAGTCAAACTGATAGACTAATATATGCCTGTGCAAAGTGAAACTGAGCTACCATGCAGCCCTATCACCAGACGAGATTGCTGATATTGAACGATGCATTTATAGCCCAGATTATGTTTATTGTTAGCATTTTTTCATTGTTAAATTGTAAAAATGAATTCTTTCATCTGTTCATGGGTACCAGCATACTACAGAAATATTATGGCTACAGTAAATTCATAATAACGTCCAAAGACATTATGAAAATATTATGAAAACGTAAAAAAAAGTCACTCAAAATGACGAACTGCAATAATGAGGTTCATTTAAATATGCAGCTCCCTGCAGCTTTAAGGTCCTGGCATGGTAATTGGCCGATAGTCTGCAGGTGTTACACAAAGCTACACTATATACACAAAAGTAGTGAGCCACCTACACATTACATCTGTAGGAGCTTGCATGAGATCCTATTCTAAATCCACAGGCACTAATATGGAGCTGCTCCCCACTTTGCATCTACCACAAACACATTCTTCTGTAAGGGCTTTCTGCAACATTTCAGAATGTGTTTGTGGTAGATTTTTCCCATGCATCCAGAAGAGCATTTGTGAGGTCAGACACTGATGTTGGATGAGAGGGCCTGGCCTCCGTTCTAATTTATCCTAAAGGTTTTTTGATGGGGTTGAGGTCGGGGCTCTGTGGGGGTCAGTCAAGTTCTTCCACATCATCAAACTCCTCCAAGCATGCCTCTATGGAGTTTGCTCTGTGCACTGGGTCAGAGTCATGCAGTAACAAAAAAAGACCTTTCGAAAACTGTTGCCACAAAGTTAGAAGCACAGAATTGTCCAAAATGCCTTGGTAAACTGAAGAATTAAGATTTCTAGAACTCTGCAGTAATCAAGTCAATAGAACATTAGTGAATTTTATGCAGCACCTGTCATCAGACAAAGGCATTCCTCAAATTGTTCCCAGAAAGTTGGAAGCATAAAATTGTCTAAAATGTTTTGGTAAGCTGAAGCATTAAGATTTCTCTTTACTGGAATGAAGGGCCTCATGTCAACCCCAGAAAAACAACCCCATAGCATTATTCTGGCTCCACCAAACTCTATCGATGCCACAATTCACCAAACACAGACCATCAGATGGTCAGATAGAAAAGTGTAATTCCTTACTCCACAGAACATGTTTCCACTGCTCAAGGGTCCATTGGCAGTGTGTTTTACACCACTTGGCATTGTGCTTGGTAATAAGAGGCTTGCATACACCTGCTACTGTACTCTTTCGCAAATGTATGTAAAGTCAGACTGCATGGCTAGGTGCTTGATTTTATCCACCTGTTGCAACAGGACTGAATGAAACACCTGAATTCAGTGATTAAGAGGTATAGCCCAATATTCAATTTTGTCTATATAGTGTATTACTCTGAACTCTACTACTGGGGCAATATTGGATATAACAATTGGTAGTGTAGGCTCCTCTTGCTCATATTTGTGCTGTTGTTCCTTCTTTAACTTATTCCCTGCTACAGTGTAGACAGAAGTCATAGAATACAAAAACTTCTTTGTTTCAAAGAGAATCCAATGAAAACTTTCCACTGCAACCATTGCTAGTGTCATCTATTCAGTGATGTTTTTTTTCTTCTGTACTTGTTCATCTGTGCAGTTAATGCCTCTGTTATCCCCAAGTCATCATTTCAACCAATCTCCATTGTACTATCTGTGCAGCCAAAGACCTGTGCAAACAGACACAAATGCAAGATAAAAAAAACATACATCCAGTAAATATATAGCACATTTCAGCAAGCTTTCTGGAGCTTATTACGGCTGTTCATATTCACTCCTGCCAATATCATGATGCCATTTTTTTTAAACTGGTTTCAAATTTAGAAAGAAAAAGGCCATAAAATCCATGGTGCAATACCTGCTCAGCACTAAACTGAGGTTAACTTGGCGAATCTTTTAAGATTAGAAAAGAGTCACACAAATGGTAGAGATCAAAAGTAGAGCTCAAAGGGTTTGAATAGTGGACTTCAAGACCATATGAGTTATCGTTGGTTTATGGGTGATCAAAGATTGTGGTTTCAGTTGCAAAATAAAAAAGCCAAAAGGCAGAAACAAACTGTAGCCATTTGCACGAAAGTGAGACATGCTACATTCCCATTCACCACGATGCTTTGGCACCAAATACTGGCACCAGGAAAAGTGCGGAATGTAATGATTTAGTATACAAAAGCTAGAGAAGCATTCCAGGGGTCTACTTATTTTGTTTGTTCTTGGTCGAACACAAAGATTTGATATGATTTCTGTTGAACTGAATCCATTAAAATTTTTTAGAAGGATAGCAGCAAGAGTGAAAGGGAAGGTTTACAAGACGGTAGTGAGACCTGCTATGATGTACGGTTTGGAGACGGTGACACTGACGAAAAGGCAGGAGGCAGAGGTGGAGGTGTCAGAATTGAAGATGTTGAGATTTTCGCTGGGAGTGACCAGGATGGACAGGATTAGAAATGAGTACATCAGAGGGACAGCTCAAGTTGAGATGTTTGGAGACAAAGTCAGAGAAACAAGGTTGAGATGGTTTGGACATGTTGAGAGGAGGGATAGTGGATATATTGGACAAAGGATGTTGAAGATGGAGCTGCCAGGCAGGAGGAGAAGAGG
>VUQH01034136.1:0-11474 GCA_015106775.1 Etroplus canarensis
ATAAATATATATATATAATATATAAAAATATAATTTTTTTTTTTTTTACAGAAATCGGAAACACCACTTCATGGCTAGACCATATTTTCCAAATGGCTGAAATTCTAATCAGTTCCAGATCTGGTGGAGGTCTGTCATTGTGCCAAAATTCAAAATCTTGTGTTAAATAGTTTTTGCATTTTCTTGCTCGCACGAGGGATATGTGGCAGCAGCAGTGGTGGTGTGGTGTCAACATGAAACTATATGATCCCACAATCAATTTGGAGGAACAGTCACAGAGATATAGCTAAAAATGTTTTAAAAAAATAGAATAAAATAAAATAATTGCTCCACCTAGTGGAAAATTTGTGTCTTCAAAATGGCTGGAAATCTATTCAGTATCAGATCTCTTAGCAGTCTATTGCTGAGCCAAATTTCAAAATCCTGCATCAAGGATCCTACATAAGCTGTTCAAGACTTTAAGAAGCCTTAAACGTTACCTCTCTCATAGTGTCCGTATAAATTACAATCTTCACAAAGAAAGCATGTGGTAGCAAGAACGTACTGTATCTTCCTAACTCGTCACTTAGTCTAAACGTGTTATAATATTCACTTTCTTCTTTTCCAGACTCTACAGGGCAGATGAGTACAGCCCACACCCATCCACCTTCGATGGGTGGCATGGTGGGCCACCCATCAGTCATCAGCACATCCAGACCTTTACCGTCCCCTATGTCCACCTTGGGCTCACCACTGAACGGCCTGGCCTCTCCCTACCCTGTTATTACATCTTCTCTGGGCTCGCCCTCTGTATCGCTGCAGTCTACTCCCAACATGAACTTTGGACCACTCAGCAGTCCACAGGTGAGAAAATGTGTGGGTGTTTGGTGGTCATGAGATAACAATGGATTGTTAAACATTTTTCCCTAACTGGGGAAACAGAATATAACTGTGCAATTAACATGTCAGGTGTTTTTTGACAGGATTTGTGCCATTTTTTTTTATTTGAAATGTTTGTAATGTAGCCTCCTTGTTGCAATATTTCCTTCACCATTCTTTGTCAAAGTTACCTCTGAAGCCAGGTCAAAGTAAGAATATGCTCTACTCAGAACGCAATTTGGAAAAATCAGAGCCTGCAGTTTAAAGCAGATTTTACTGTGTGTTTAAATGCAGACAAAAATTGAAATATTGCTTTCTAGAAGTCCTGCTATTGGCAGGGTGCGCATATGTTACCTATCAATTTCTATGGTTGATGGTGGTTCTGTGGTTGCTTTTATTGCTGGAACTCTCAAATAGCAGTCAGGAGTTTGAAGGTTAGCCGTATCCAATGTGTTTGGCAGGGATACCTTGGCTTTCCCCTCACTCTCCTACCCTTCTACTGACCTTTAATCTTCTCTCCCTAAAGGTCATCCATGAGTTCTGAATTACTACTCTCATTGAAGGGGACATAAGATGCAGTCTGCCTATTAGCCCTTTAATGGATTAATGGAAGACCTAATTTTCCATGGTTTCTCATTCCTCTTTTCCTGATATTTCTGCCCGTCTAGTCTACTTTTATATTACACCAACTATCCAAAAGCTGTTTATGATGACAGGAGCTGTGTTGTATTTTTAAGTTCAATAGGCAATAAACAGCTACATACACAAGGCTGCATTTTTACTGTACGGCACAATGACGTCCAAGAAAGTAGCAGCTAATGGACATGCTTTCTTTAAGTGACCCATTGCCTAAACTACAAACCCCACAAGGGTCAGTACTTTGACAATCAGCTGCACATACAGAAGTAGACATGCTGACATACATATGGTATATCAAGGCCAGATTCAGGCCAGTGCTGTAAGGCACAGCAGACAATAATATATATTTCTTTCATTATGGTATTGACTTTGGTCTTTTCACTGCTTGCCAAAAGCAGATTTGTGAACAGGTCATTGTATCATGTAATGTTTTTCATGGGTGAACTGAAGTTCATGAGCATTACAGGGATGGTGTGGGCAACATAAAAAAATTCATTATTATAGCTGTGTCTGGTCAAATCATTATTTTATTAACTTTAGCAGTAAATTGCTGGTGTATTTATCTGTGTATTGTGATTTTTTTTTTTTTTTTGGATAATGATTATGACTCAAAGATGATTGGGATTGGCTTTGAATTTTATATTGGGTAAGTGGGTTTCTTATTTGCTTGCATTTAGGGTAGCTACTAACTGATTATATGATCAAATATTCAGTTTACCCAAAGATTTCATGGTTTTCAAAGGAAAAAATATTAGATTTTCAAAAAAATTTGTCGATATAAATGTTGAAAAAACCAGATACATCTCTGACCCCTTAAAGGCTGAAGTAAACCTCGCATGTGTGGTGCAGTATGTTCTTCATACCATGTGTTGAATAAAGAATGTATGATGCATCAATACTCAATATACAGTGCTTGTAGCCTTTTTCTACAGCAGCCTGTCTAAAGCCGTATGTTGTTTAACAACTGCTTGAAAATAACTTATTTTTTCAGATCATTTAAAATTGATGATGAAGATGTATGGTACGCTGGAATAGCTGCTCACCACAGATTCACCAATCAGCAAGTATGCTGGTGCTGAAGGCTTATTTACTGTAGGTGTGATCATCTGTCTACAAGTAACCAGCATGCTGAGATAAAACAAAAAGGCAGCGAAATGAAAAACTGTCATGTACGCTAACGGACATAGAGTCCTAAGTTCTGTCTCCTGTTAAGGGATATTTAGAATGTGCTTTGTAAATGAGTGATAAGGATGGTCAGAAGGATGTCCTCTCCTCTGTGTTGTAGTGCATCAATTGTATGGGATGTTAGGGTAGCTCAGCCTTGTTGTTTCTGGTTGGGTTGCAGATTTTTAAATGTAAACAACTAAACGAACAAAAATGCATCACACAAATATGTGTTCTATCTCCCTTATCTGTGGGAAAGGGTCAAAGGGCTGGGTGATAATAAGAGAAAGGAGATGAGGAAGTCAAAGAAAGTCTGACTTGTTGCTCTTTCTTGGAAAAAGTTAAATTTCCACTATGTGGTTTGGAGTCTCAGTTTACCTTATTTGGGATTTACCCACATATGGTGCTTCCTGAGGTCACCTCTGAGACTTCATATGGTAGTAAGCGCCATCAGTCATATTAACTGAAATGTGGATTTTTTATTGTGCATCAACCTGGAATTAAAAGCTGATGTTAAGACTGCCTATATTTAAAAAGAGATAAAATGCATTCGAGCTTTGTTAGAAGTCTAAAACAAATGTAAGTTTCATTCACACAGCACTTGAGATTCTACAGGAGGTCCCTCTGCTGTTGAGTTTGAGAATTACATCTGCTGCACGTGACCCCCCCCCAATGGCTCTCACTGTCAACAAACATTAAAAAACCTGTATGACAAGCCTCAGCCACTCCTACTCACTAAGCATGTGATCATACCAAGACACTTTCACAATAAAATGTGTGGGTGGGGAGAAAATTTGAGCAAGCGGAAGACAAAAATGAAAAAATAGGGGAAGGGAGAGTGTCATGAGACAGACAAAAAAACTTTTCACTCTTACTTCCTCCACTTCCTCTTCTGCTCTTTTCTGTTCAGCTCTGGCCACCTCAGCTTTAATTCTTTTTCTCTGTTCTCTCTTTTGTCTTCCTGTCATCCTCAGATGAACTCTATGAATAGTGTTAGCAGCTCAGAGGACATCAAGCCTCCGCCGGGCCTACAGAACCTGGGAAACATCAACTACCAGTGTACAAGCCCAGGGGGAATGTCAAAGCACATCTGCGCCATTTGTGGGGACCGCTCCTCAGGTAATATGAGAGGGTGAGGATGGAGGAGAGGGACGGGCAAGCAAATTTACACTCCCACTCACTGAAACTGTCACCACTCAAATGAGAGCAGATAACAGACAAAGCCATATTAGTTTTCATTAGGTCAGTAGTCAAGCATTTATCAGGGTATTTGTTGTATTTTTCTTCAAATACATTTATTGGTATACATAAATACATTTTCAATCCTCATTCCATAGAAGTGTCTAAAGATTGGCTTACAGGCTACACTGAAAACATCCTAGTGTGTGCAGAGTGGTGGTCTAAAGCATTGATGATGATGTGGCTTCATTTTCCTCAGGAAAGCACTATGGTGTGTATAGCTGTGAAGGATGCAAAGGTTTCTTCAAGAGGACCGTCCGCAAAGATCTCACCTACACTTGTCGAGACAACAAGGAGTGTCTGATTGACAAGCGCCAGCGAAACCGCTGCCAATACTGTCGCTACCAGAAGTGCCTGGCCATGGGCATGAAGAGAGAAGGTGTGTATACAAGTAGGAGAAACTTATGCATGTGTAAGAATAAGTCTGGGCTTGAGCTGTAGCCCTTTGTTCTTCTTTTTCATGTATTTATGATATAAACTGAATACTTTTTTAAGCTTAACCATCATAAGCCTGAGATTTATAATTTTGTAATGGGAACTTTTGACAGTACGTGATGTTTTATTGTACATACACATAGGGTTTAATCATTGTCTTTTTTGTCTTTTTTTAGTTGTTTGTAGTCAAACTGTAGAGCTGAGAATCTGATTGTATATTGTCTGCTAAGAGTTAAGATGATATTATGGATTTTATGATTCCTATTTCAGGTGTTTTAAACACTGTGTTGGACTTTAGATGTGTGTTTTTGTGTGTGTGTACAGCGGTGCAAGAAGAGAGACAGCGTGGGAAGGAGCGGGGTGAGAATGAGGTAGAATCTACTAGCAGTTTCAATGAGGACATGCCTGTGGACAAGATTCTGGATGCTGAGTTGGCTGTTGAACCCAAAACAGAGACGTACAGCGACGGCAATCCCGGGAACTCTGTAAGTATTACTCACACTTATTCATGTCTTTCTTACTGTTTTTATTATGAGTATAAGGCAACATATAAAAGGTGGGAGCAACTGTATGCTAAAATACACTGCGTTATGATGATGTGGTGGACTCATGAAAACATATGTACCCAAGCTAGGCAAAATATTTTTGAGGGTGAACCTGGATGGATGGAATCCAGTCAATGCAAGCGTTTATGTTCTGATTAGTATGGTAATCGAATATAAATTACAGTGATAAATCACTGGATAAATAATGCTAAGGAGTTTATGGGGCTAAATCCAGGCTTGAGTATTGTTCCACACTTCTGACAAGTTACGTGCTGTTATGATCTCCTGAGATAATCTGTTGAAATAATGAACAACCCCAGTTCCAAAAAGTTTGAGATGCTGTGTAAAATACAAATAACACAATGCACTGATTTTCAGATCACATAAACCAACATTTTATTCAAAGAAAGAACATAGAAAACCTATCAAATGTTGAAAGTGAGACATTTTACTATTTCATGAGAAATACTAGCTCATCTTGAATTTGATAGCAGTAACACATTTTTAAAAAGATGGGACAAGGCCATGTTTACCACTGTGTAGCATCTCTTATTCTTTTAACAACAGTCTATAAACATCTGAGAACTGAGATCAGCTGCTGGACCTTTGGGAGCGAAATGTTGTCTCATTCTTTTCTGATTTGGGATTCCAGTTGCTCAACAGTCATAGGTCTTCTTTTTCTTATTTTATGTTTCATGATGCACCAAATGTTTTCAGTTGGTAAAAGGTCTGGACTGCAGGCAGGCCAGTTCAGCACCTGGACTCTTCTATTACGACGCCATGCTGTTGTAATAGCTGTAGTGTGCAGTTTAGCATTGTCTTGCTGAAATATGCAAGGGCTTCCCTGAAAAAGACATCATCTGGAGGGATCATATGTTGCTTTATATACCTTGCAGTATTGACGGTGCCCTTCTAGATGTGCAAGTTGCCAGTACCGTAGGCACTAATACACCTCTGTACCACTGCTAATAAAAGCTGGATGGTCCGTCTCCGCTTTAGTCAAGAGGACGCAGCTTCTATGATTTCCTAAAAGAATTTCAAATTTTGATTTGCCTGACTGCATGACAGTTTTCCACTTTGGCTCAGTCCAGCCCAAAGGAGACTGTGGTGTTTCTGAATCATGTTCAAATATGGCTTTTTCTGTTCATGGTAGAACTTTAACCTGCATTTATGAATGGCACGGTCAGCTGTGTTCACAGACAGTGACTTCTGAAAGTGTTCCTGAGCCCATGCAGTGATTTCCATGACAGAATCATACCTGTCTGCAATGCAGTGCCACCTGAGAGCCCAAAGATCACCAGCATCCAGTACTGGTTTTCGTCCATTTTTCTTATACACAGATATTTACAATGCTATATTGAGAACCATTATTCTGAAATTGCCCCACAATTTGTAGATGGTTCCTGATTGCTGGACCTCCACGCATCTTTATTTCTGAGATGCTCTCCCTCTCTAAGGTGCTCTTTTTATACCAGTCACATTACTGGCCTGTTGGCAAATGACTAAATTAGTTGTAACATGTTCCTCCTGCTGTTTCAGCCTTTTGTTGCCCTTGTTCCAACTTTTTTGAGACATGTTGTTGCCATCACATTCAACATGAGCTAGTAGTTTTTATGAAAAAATCAAATGTTTCACTTGTATGCTTTCTGGTATGCTTTCTATAATCTTTTGGAAATATGAATCATATTTAACTATTCTGTCTTCTTATGTATATTTCAATATATTTTTGTATTTTTCCTCAGTTAATGTATATTTATTGTATTGTGTTGTGATGTAATTGAATGCTGTAATATTTTATTTGTGTATCGTGGATGTAATCAGAGACAAGTTTTGGAAATCAGCAATAACTGTAAACTCTCAGTGCACCACAGCAGTTTGACATGAATTTTATGTAAATTAGTGATTTTAAATTGGCTGTAGGTGTGAATGTGAGTGTGAAAGGTAGGCTTACCAAAACCAACTAAAAAAGTGTGTCTGTAATTTTCTGCACCAGTTTATGGTTTTCACCTCTGAAGATGTCTGCATGTTGTTTATTTGATCTCTGCATACACCCACATGCAAAATCTGAGACCATGTACTGTATGCTGACTTGCGCTGGAGCCTGAAAAACAAACTGGACACTCTCTTTGAGCTCCATATGTATTCCATGATGTTTGCACACTAATCCAGATCCTCTGTCATGTATTCGTGAAGCAATTTACAAATACTGTTTTCTCTTTTTGACTCTTGATGTTCAGCCAAACACAGTAACCAAAGCAGCTTTTCTGCTTTAGGAGGTTGCTGTCATGCTGTCTATTCACCAAAAGGAATACATGAAAAATTGATTTTGACTATGTTAAAATGAATCCCTTAAGTTTTAAGATTTTCTCTGCAGGCTTGTAACAAACTCTTTAGAGTTTTAATTGAATGGAGATTGTTGAAAAAATAGGTATATTATAATGCTAAACATGTGGCTGTAATTTTAAACCTGCTGAGAGTGATACAGCAGCTGTCAGATTGTAGGTTTTATGTATATACTGTATGTATTACTTATAATGTGGTAACAGAAATCTGTTTGCACAGTCATATAGTGTGTGCAAAACAAGTCTACATAAGGTAAATCATTACACATTTTAGGGTGAATACTTAAGAATTTGGGTAAGTCTATAGGAAATGAATGTCCTGTAATGTGCGTGCAGTGTTTGTGTGTGTGTGTGGACCAACCATAGTGATATCATCAGTTGTGTTTTTTCAACACAGTGTTTCTTTGACAACCGCAAAACAGTCACAGAAGTCTGGACTGTCTGCAAACATGTCTTTCCACCTGTTGAAGCTTTCCATTTGGCTGGCTGTGACTCCTTAATTCCCATGTTTCTGTCTCCTCCTGTGAAGCTGGAAGAATTTAATTTTCCTAATGAGAAATAGCCTCTCATTTTGGGCAACATCTTAACTTTGTAATATTGAAGTGTAGAAAAAAGAAAAGAACACCTTTCATATGATTTCTTCTGTTCCAAGAGGGAGAATTGTGTGGCTCCGTGATCAGAACTTTTTATGCATTTCAATGGGATTTATGACCTTCATTGTTTGAATACTAAATTTGTTACTAGTGTTTTTTTATTGGTCAAACAATAATGCAAATGTTGTATTCAGGCTTCCAGATTTTCACATCTTATTCTTCATCTCCTTTGAAACACTTAGAAAGTTAATAGCCCTCAAATGAACCTCAGCTATTTCTTGGTTATGTGTATCTGGAGATGGGAGGAAGCATTGTAATAGTAATCATGTCATGGGTGCTCAGAGTGTGTTCAGATTTTGGCCTCTGACAGGAATGAATGTGAATGTGATCCCATCTCACTGATTGTGCTGCTTGTTTGGCTTTATATATGATACTATTCATATGTGGATATAGATGTGATATTTGGCTTTATTTGCAGCATATATCTCCACTGAATGTTAAATGTTGCTTCATCCATGCTCAAGTTTATAGGTGATCATAAATCTTACACGTAGTCAGGACAGGAGCAGGCAAAAAATCAAATTCTAACCTCTATCACAAGATAGAAGACTTTGAAAACACTTATGAAAGACTCAGTTTTACACCCTCTCACATCTAAAAATGATCAGTCAGAGTCTTTAGTCATAGATGAAATGATTTTGTAAGAATGGGGGTCTTGAAGGATTTCTATTTGGAGGACTAAAACTAAATTTCTTTTGAGATTATTTTCCATCACGCTCCAGTGCCTCCTTAATGTAGTGATTTGCCCATTCACCTTGCATGTGAAAGATTCCTAGTTTAAGTGCAGTTGAGGGCACAAGCCCTTCCCAGAATGGGAGGGCTGTGTCATGAAGGGCATCTGGTGTAAAATTGCTGCCAAATTACCTGTGAGGATTCATCTTCAGTGGTGACCCCCCTTGGGAAATACAAGGAACCAACTGAGGGTACTTTCTTTCTTGTACCCCTTACAGATATTTGAAAAGGAAAAGATAAAAGGCAACACAGAATGCAGATATGACACTGGTTTAGAGAACGGAGAGAGTATACCTTTTGGTTGCTGACAATGCCAAATTTATTGGGTTTTCTTCAAGATGAGAACAAGGCTGACATAAGACAACCCTAACGGAGTTTTATGACCACTTTACACCAAATTAAGATGGCAGGAGCATGTCAGGAGCAAGTCACCAATGTAGATTCATTCCTTGGGGAAATATAAGGGCAAAGCCAAAGGTGCTTACCAGTCTCTTAAATTGAGAAACAGTTTGACATCGCTGAAAACACAACAACATAACGAGATACAGTGAAACACAGAGAGTGTCCGTCACGGGAGATGGAAAAGGGCTGACAATCTACGCTTATTTCAGTTATTTTTCATGATTTAGACTTTCTTGCCTGTGTAATC
Organism: Etroplus canarensis; assembly: GCA_015106775.1. Classification (NCBI taxonomy): domain Eukaryota; kingdom Metazoa; phylum Chordata; class Actinopteri; order Cichliformes; family Cichlidae; genus Etroplus; species Etroplus canarensis. The sequence continues at coordinate 9,257 of VUQH01034136.1, forward strand.
CCTTTAGAGGCTAACATAGACCATACAATGCTGAGTCATAGAGTTCATGACTCCATGAGCCACAGTCATGGATATATTTAAAAAAGAACTTAAACCGATTTAGTTTTGCAGTTCTGTAATACTGTTACAGAACTGAATCACTGAGCTACTTTCAGTCAGATTGTTTGTTTGTGCATTTTGGTCATTTCCCTACATTTTGCTAAGCAGTGTTTGTTGATGTGACTAGAAACAAATGTTGTGGTTTTATACATAATAAAAAATATATTACTGTGTAAAACTCTTGACCCACCCCTCAATTCTTTATATTGTGCCAGGAAATGGGAAATAGGGAAATAGTTTGTATAAAAGTCAATAGTTGGTATGACTGCCTATATTCTTTAACACAGCCTGAACTCTCTTAGACATACTTTCTTGTAATTTCTTTGAGTAGTCTTTGGGAATAGTTCTCCAGGCTTCTTGAAGGACATTCTTTGGGTGTTGGCTGCCTTTTATTCCATTCTCCATCAAGATGATCCCACACTGCTTCAATAACTTTGAGGTCCATAAGTTGCCACTGATTTTTCAGTCCTGTTCTTGTGTAATTTGGCATACTTCAGTTTTTTCTCTCATTTATTTTTCCTTAAGAATGGCTTCTTGACAGCTATCCTTCAACAGAGATAATTTCTAATGAGACTTAGCAAATAGTAGATCAACTGTAGGTCCAGATGAATCTGTTAGGCCCTGTCAGATTATTCCTTGATTTTTTCCTATTTAAAGACGTGACTTTCAGACACTGTTTATCTACTGAAGATAGATTTCTTCTATATATCATTTGTTTTGTCCTCCACTTGTCCAGCTTCCTTGCTTTTATTGTTTGAGAATACACTACACACCATGCTGAGATATGCCAAGTTTTCAGCGAATAGCTCTTTTTGAATTACCTTATTGGTGCAAAAATATTATTTTATACCTGTCAAATTGGCTTTTTTGTATATTCAACTAAAAAATGTGAACAAATGATGTGTTTTTGTAACAGGCTGTCTTGTCTGTTATGTGTTTTTATGCTTGGATGATTTATAGTTCTGTGTTGCTTGGAGAACTATTGCTCAAGATCACTTTAAAAATGACAAGAAAGCAAAATATAAAGAAATGAGAGGTGGATCGATACTTTTGCAAAACATTGTAGATTTTAAAAAATCGATGCAGTAGAACCAGTGATATGGTTTTTGTATTCCTCATGTTCACAAAACTAGAATCATAAGTATAAAAGTGGTTTGGCTTTTTGAGAGAATTAAGAGATGGTTACTAGCTGTGTCAAGAGCTTAGAAAAAAATGTTCAGCCTTTCAGTTAGTTGTTCCTCACAGCAAGCTCCGTCAAACCAGTGCTTAGCTTGTGGTTTCAGGTCAGAGCTATTCCAGTTTTGCTTTTGAGGTTAGACATGGAATATTTTGCAGAGATTTGACCTCACGTATTCTGCCGGAGGCCAAGCATAGCCTTAAAGGAAGCTCCTTCTGTGAAAAGGAAACAAAGAAATAATGAGTGATTGGATATTAAGATATTTGTAGGGAAACTGTTTCACTCTGGTTCCTGGTTTAATTTGACCTATAGCTGGCTCTGAAAAATAAAAAATGTTGAAAAAATAGGGATGGATTTGGCTTCTTTCCAGAGAAGTATGTGAAAATATGTGTAATATATCAGCCTTCTCTGCCTAAGAAACTACACAGTTTGAGGCAACAGTTTGTCAAAGACACATTTCAAGAGCCTACTGTATTTAAAGAATATGCAGCCTACACTGAATGTCAAACTGGCTGATGGATCCGCAAGCAAGACATGGCACAAGGCAAATGTATGTTAATGTTAAAAATATATTAGTTTGCAGTGAGGATATGACAATTTATATATTAAAAACATTTTGCAGTCTGTTTCCTCTGAACTAGGCATCTCAGATTCCTTCAGGGACAAACATCAAACTGTATCTAGTAGTTTGTTTGAGCATCTCTGCTGCTGCTGGCTACTGCTCTGTATAGTATGTGTGTCTTTGACCACTGTTATTACCAGTTCCAGGCCTCGGGGTGAGAGACAGCCACTCTTAGACCTCTCTCTGTCTTTTTACATCTCCATTAGTTTATTTTTCCTGTCCTCCCCTAAGGTTTTGTGTGTGTGTGTGCACTGTGTGTGTGTGTGTGTGCGTGTGTGCGTGTGTGTGTGTGTGTGTGTGTGTGTGTGTGGGTGGTTTTG
>VUQH01034136.1:11494-24777 GCA_015106775.1 Etroplus canarensis
CTGTGTCAGGTCTTTGCTTAAGGACATGACTTTCAGATACTGTCCATCTGCTTTAGATAGTTTTTTAGTCCTGACTCTTCTTCTTCTGTCCTCCACTTGTCCAGTGTCCTCACATTTTTAAGGACACACTGCACACCATGCTGAGATATGCCAAGTTTTCAGCTCACAGCTCTTTAAGAATCACCTTGTTGATACAAAAATCCTCTTTTCTGTCTGTCAAACTGTGTTATCTTTGGTATTTTTCATAGATTCAACTAAAGAAATGGAACAAATGATGTTTTAGTAACAAAGAGCCTAAAGATCACATTTAAAATTGGTTCTTTGCTAAGCTGTCTGTTATGTGTCGACACAACACTGGTTCATCCTTTGTGTCAGGAGACTTTTTAGGCTTGAATGATTCACAGGTCAGAGTTAAGTTCCTGTGAAAATGTTCAGGTACAAGGACTGGACTGAAAATGTCCACAGAGACGCTTTAAAGATCTTCAGAAAGTCTGGAGGACTGTTGCTCAGACCACTTTAAAACATTACAAGAACAAAAGGGGGGCTGGATCAAGACTTTTGCACAGTGGCATAGTTGATGACCTTAATCCTATTTGTCAAGATTGTTCACATAAAATCTCTGGAACAATAATAATAATAATAACTGTGTTTCTACCTACTGCTGTGTACATACTTCTTAACTCTGAACATAGATTTTCACATATTTAATCTTAACTGTAGTACTTCATATTTATATTCATATATACTGAGCAGAGTGTTTGTAACATGAGCAGTTTACTCCTGGATGTGTGTGTGTGTGTGTGTGTGTGTGTGTGTGTGTGTGTGTGTGTGTGTGTGTGTGTGTGTGTGTGTGTGTGCGTGGTTTCTTTTCAGGGAACAGTGACATACATTGGTGCCTTTTGCCTCTTTAACCCCAGCAGGATTTGGAGCTTTCAACCAATCAGATGAGCCCCTTATTTGTCCACTCACAGACATATAAACACTCTGCGAGCAAGAAAAGATCAGATTATATAAAATTTATTGGGGAAACCTTGTATCTCCAAGTTTTATAAATTCCCCATGTTGTCACATAAGTTGTAAGGCATCTGTAGTTTTTTAAAAAACCCTTCAGACCAGAATAATATCTCATAAAAGATTTCATACACCACTGAGCAATCACACACGCCTGATAGTTCCTGAAAAGTTGACATACATTTTGCAGATAAAAGGTTTTTAACCAAAACTAATAGTCGTGCATCATGCTGAGTGGAGCTGGCAGTGGTTAGACGGAGTTCAGTATTTTCCTGGTTTATTCGTTTAAGTTGATGCCTTCCTGACACATCCACCAAGCAAGCTTAACTCTGCATGTAGGCTACATCTGCAAACAACTGCTCTTCTTTCCTTGCCAATCTTGGCTGATGGCTGCGAGAGGTTTCTTCCTGTCAAAATGTATTTCCTTCTTCCCACTGTCGCCAATAAATGCTCACAGTTTGTGAGGTTTCTCTCTATAAAATTGTAGAGTCTTTACCTATACCCATCTAAACCTTGTTGAAAAGATTTTGAAGGGGACACAGATAAGTGTAAACAATGCTGAAATTTTCTTAAAAAGAAAGATCATTTTCATGCAGATGTAAGTAAATGGAAAAAGCAAGTTTTTTTTAGGTTGCTGTCAGGTAAAATTATTCTTCATATTTGGGATCAATGTTATCATAATCATTGCACAAACAAATCTGTCAAATGTTGTATTTAAAAATGACACATGCATTTGCATTTTTGACACACTAATATAATTTTCCCATCTGAAACAAATTTAGTCTTTCCAACATTCTGAGAAGACAGCCTTTCATCTTTTACTTTTAAACAAATTTAGACATAAAGGGACATCTTTTTAAAGGCCATTATGGGCTGAACAGGTTTAGTGTGGTGTTAGTGTGGTGTTACAAACACCATTATTCCATACAACAGCATTAAAAAAGACACCTTTGTAAAACTGTCAACACCTCCAAATGCAAACAAGGCTATTTATTATTTTTTTGTGTATGTCTTTTTACAGCCCCAAGTACAAAAATGTTGGGATGCTGTGTGAAATATTAATAAAATACAATGCAATAATTTGAAAAGCTCACAAACCAATATTTTATTTGCAAAAATAACTGAAAAAACATACCAAATGTTGTTGAGACGTTTGAGACATTTTATTATGTCATGAAAAATACAGGCTTCATGTTGAATTTGATGGCAGCAACATATCTCAAAAAAGTCAGGACAAGTGCAACCAAAGCCTGGAAAACCAATTGGTACTGAAAACAAGGTGGAGGAACATGTTTCAAATAATTAATTTAATTGGCAACAGGCCAGTAATGTGATCGGGTATAAAAGTAGCACCGTAGAGAGGGAGAGAAGTAAAGATGGGCAGAGGTTCAGCAGTCTGTGAGAAACTGAATCTACAAATTCTGGAGCAGTTTCAGAATAATGTTCCTCAGCGTAAAATTGCAAGATTCCATCATCTACAGTACATAATATCATCACAAGATTCTGAGACTCTGGAGACATCTCTGTGTGCTAGAAACACTGCCAAAAATCAATATTGGATACTGTGATCTTGTCATGCCGGCACTGCATTGCAAACAGTCATGATTCTGTCATGGACATAACTGCATTGGGCTCAGGAACACTTCTAGAAATCATTGTCCATGAACACAGTTCACATGCCACTTACAAGGTTTAAGCTCTGTCATGCCACGAAGCTAGATTTGAACATAATCCAGAAACCCCACAATCTTTTCTGGGCCAAAGCTCATTTAAAATGGACAGTGGAAAACTGTTCTGTGGTCAGAAAAATCTAAATTTGAAATTCTTTTAGGAAATCGTGATGTCGTGACCTCTGGAGGGACCATCCGTCTTGTTATCAGTGCTCAGTTCAAAAGCCTTTTATGGTATGAGGATGTTACAGTGCCTATAGTACTGACAACCTATATCATCAATGTTGAAAGGTTTAGAGCAGGGGTGTCAAAGTCGCGGCCCATGGGCCGCTTCCGGCCCTGCCCCTACTTCCGGTCGCCGATTCGATGGCGCTTTAAAGGGCCGAATTATATGATATTTTTGACATCGAATCGGCGACTGGAAGTAGGGGCAGGGCCGGAAGCGGCCTGTGGGCCGCGACTTTGACACCCCTGGTTTAGAGGAACATATGCTCCTCTCCAGACAATGTCTTTTTCAGGGAAGGCCTTGCATATTTCAGCAAGACAATGCTAAACTGCATACTGTAGCTATTACAACAGCATTCTTCACTGCAGGCGAGTCTGGGTGCTGGACTGGCCTGCCTGCAGTTCAGGCCTTTCACCAATTGAAATCACTTGGTGCATCATGAAACAAAATATACGACAAAGACAACCCAGAACTCAACATTCCTCTTCCAAAGGTCCAGCAGCTGGTCTCCTCAGTTTCCAGATTTTTACAGACTGTTGTTAAAAGAAGAGGGGATGCTACACAGTGGTAAACATGGCCCTGTTCCAGGTTTTTGAGATGTGTTGCTGCAATCAAATTCAAGATGAGCTTGTATTTTGCATGAAATAGTAAAATGTCTCACTTTCAACATTTGATATGTTTTCTATGTTCTTTTGTAAGTAAAATATTGGTTCATGGGATTTGCAAAGCATTGCATTATGATTTATTGATATTTTACACAGTGCCCCAACCTTCTTTAAACTGGGGTTGAAATATATAAAGGTAATATACCTCGAGTTCTAGAAAAATAAGTTTTGTTTTGTAAACTTTATCCCAATGTAAAGTTTATGAGCTGGGTGGGGTGGTATGGGGTTAGTGGGAGAAACTCTTAAAGCAGTGAGCTGTATAGTGTGGAAGCAAGGTTTTTTGCCATCATTTAAATAAAGTTTTATTCAAATGAGCGGGCGCCATCTTTGAGCTCGGTATCCACTTGTCCTTAATACATTCATTACAGTCCTGCACTTCTGGGTTTAGTAGACATAGTATGAGATTCACACACTGACAGAGATGATGAACTGCATTTCACCATGACATTAAAGAGATGCAGATGAGGCTGAAACTCAGTCAGGTGTTTCTTTGAAGTCTTCTTCGGGTCATTTAGAAGCATCGACTGAACATATTTCTGCTTTTCCTCCTCAGTCATGAACTAAATTGTTGCTAGAACACACTCAGTGTATGTGTGTGTGTGTGTGTGTGTGTGTGCTTCTGTATGTATGGGATTATAACCCACAACTGGCCTCTCTGATTACTGCCTGCCTGGTCAGCCTGGATGAGACTCACACTTAGACATTATAACAGAAAAGCTAAACACACATTTCAGTTCATTTTCATCTTGAACTCTCAGTTCACTGACTTAGTCTTTCTCTGTCTGCATCTTACTTTATGTGTGTGCACTTGAAAATGTGTGCATGTATTTACCTGTGTGTGAAAGAGTGTGTGTAATTCCCAGCTCAATAGAGCAGATATATTTAATCCTTCCCTAGCTGAAGCTGATGTCAGCATCAGCTGGCTCTGTGAGTGTGTGTGTGTGTGTGTGTGTGTGTGTGTGTGTGTGTGTGTGTGTGTGCGTGCATTTTGAAGCTAATTCATCACAGTGGCAGATTAACCAGCTGTCTGCAGAACATAAAGTCCACCATTAACAACCAGCTGGAAGAGAGAGCGAGACAGGAAGCGTCTCCTGGATAACTGAGCAGGGACAGAAAACCAACATAGGTTGGTTTGTGTCCCTGCCTTAGCGCTCTGAATACTATATTACCAATGAACCCAAGTACTTGTGTCTAAGGAAAGCTAAAATTAAACCGAAGCAGAAAAATGGAAAAATAAAAAATAAATAAATAAAAAATGTGCCACCTATTCATTTCAGCCAATTTAACTGAAACTCAGCCATTATTCCACAGTGTGCATGAGAGATCAGCAAGAAAATAACTGGAAAGTGAAACTAAGGAAGATATTTTACTTTTGGAAGTCTTATGGATGAAATATTTTTTTGTGAAACGTGAGATTTACCTGAGTTCAGTAAGAAGCAATCATTTAGAAGTGTGTGACCATTGTTTTTTAGGTAATAAGAGAAAAAATTTGGCAGATAGACTGATGATGAGTAGCCTCTTCCAGAGTCCTGATGGGGCTGATTGGTTCAAAGAAACTGGACAAAAAATTATTTAATAGAAGTTTATTTAACAGTTTCAGAAAAGCAGAAGTGATAGAATAAAAGAACAGGAATGATAGCTATTCTTCTATGGAGGAATAAAAAATAGGAAGGGAAATCTGCTTACTTTGATTACAGTTTGCCTACATGTTTGCCTGTATGTTATAACATATACAGTGCTTAACAAATTTATTTGACTACTTGTCATAAAAATGAGATCGACCGTACAGCATCATGAAGTGTTTTAATGCGGACTCTTTCTTTGTCAGTGAGTTCTATATGTTTGACCTTTTTTGAACAGGAGTGAGGAATTTCAAACTGAATTTCCCTTTTTATACCCAAATTTGAGCCTGCTCACTGGGCTTCTATGAAGAGTCAAAAATTAATCGAACATAACATTCAACCACTGAAACACATTTTTCTGTTCAGGAATGCAAGTACATAACTATAATTTGACATCTTAATCAAGAAATAATACTGTGCTTTGCTATTTATTCAGCTTTTTGTTAAAAGAGTGAATTTGAAAATTCATGAATAACAATAATTATTATATTTTAGCCGTAACACTATTATTTTGGTTAAAGAGCTTATACATACATCGATCATCGATGGTCATGAGAATTTGCATTTTTAAGGTTGGAGAGTCCTGCAGTCAGTTGAGACTGAAGAAGTCACTTGGATGAGTGATGAAACGTTTCTCCCACAGAAAACTTTATGTCCAGATGAACAGAATCAACTTTTAAAATATTGAATATGCTTAATATTGGCATACTAGCGGTTGTTACATTTACTCTAGTCTGTTTTGCTGCCTCGAACTAGCCTTGTCTGAGCCTCTTTGCAGTGTAAGCATCATAATAACTTTGCATTATTTTCAATTCCTCAAGCAGCAAGTGTCAAACACCTGTCCTGACTAACTTTATATTAATTTAAAGCTAAATTAATCTTCCCTTTGTGTTGTGCTGCAGCTACATGCCTTCAATGTAATTTTTCTCATAAACTAACAACACGGAGAGAGTAGCACACTCTCTGCAAGGACTGATACGAAACACTGCTGTCATCACGCCTTCACACACGGCACACCTTGTTATCCGTTTCTTATGGTTTTTTTTTTGTTAAATTTATTTGTATTTACGTGCAGAAACTATTATCTCTCTTAAAAATAATGCTATATCAGGTTTTTAGACTGTTGCGTAGCTGTTGTACAAGCATAAAATGGAGTATTGATAGTAGAGATGTGTACACTATGATTTATTGCCATAATGAAGATGATCCCAGTTCAAATACTGCATTTATTGTTATAATGTACATCATGGCACTAAACCAAACTAAAAGAGAAGAAAATGAGAGGGTGTGTGTGTGCGTGTGTGTGTGTGTGGGTGTGTGTCCTATCAGAGGTCATGTGACTTGGCTGTGGTGACAGGACAGCAGATGGACACAGTCATGGACTGACCTACACACACGCATATGTCATCCTTCCTCTCTCTCCTCTTAGTCATTACTTCATCACTGAGCGTTTGATGCTTCATGCTCTGTATCTGGTGTCATTCAGATGTCACTCGTGTCTGTCCGTCCACCTGTCTGTCCCTCAGTGACCAGTGAATGTCTGTGTTTAAGTCAGGCCTATGTTTGGTGTCACCTTCATGCTGCCACTGTATGCAGTACTATTGTGTTGGATCACTTTAGTGTTATTTTATGAGTTTTCTATTTCTTCACTGATGTCTTTTAAATAATCTCTTCTGTTGTTGGATATATGGTGTGTTTAGAGAATTAAATTTGGTGTTTTTTAAGGTCATCTGAGTGGGTTTGCAAGACATTTAGCTGTGACAGTGAATCCTTGCAGAGTAAGTTGGTAAACTTTTGTAGCTGACACGCTGACTACTAATGCAAGTAAATGAAAACAGCTCTCTGACCTTTTTCTGTTTTCTCTGCGGTTAGGCTGTTAGTTAGCTGTTATGTAACTACAGTGAGGTTCGTAAGTTTTTGGACAATGACATTTTTTTTGGTAACTTTGCCTCTGTGCACCACCACAGTGGATTTTAAATCAAACTGTCAGAATGTGATTGAAGTGCAGACTTTCAGCTTTAATTGAAGGCATTTCACAATGGAATTACATTATTGTTTAGGAACTACAGTCATTGTTATACATAGTGCCCCCATTTCCAGAAGCTCAAAAGTAATGGGACAAACTGACCTAATTTTTAAATAGAAAGATTATGTTTCATATGTGGATAAAAAGCCTTTGTAGTCAATGACTGCCTGAAGTCTAGAACCCATACACATCACCAAATGCTGTGTTTCCTCCCTTGAGATGCTCTGCCAGACCTTTACTGCAGCCACCTTCAGCTGCTCTGTTGGGTTGAGATCAGTGCCTGTCGATTAACCACTGAAGACTATCCCATTTATTTGCTTTAAGAAACTCTTGGGATTTGCAGTATGCTTTGGGTCCTTATCCATTTACTCTGTGAAGCTCCATCTGATCAGCTTTTCAGCATTCAACAGAATCCCATCAGAGTATAGCCTTGTACACTTCAGAAGTCATCCTGCTACTTCTATCAGCAGTCACATCATCATTAAACATTAGTGACCTGGTTCCATTGGCAGCCATATATGCCCTAACATCGCCTCCACCATGTTTTGCAGATAATGTCGTAATCTTCAGCTGATGAACTGTTCCTTCTCCATACTTTCCTGTTCTCATTTTTCTGGTACAAGTTCGCTTGGTTTCATCTGTCATTTTTTTTTCTTCCAGAACTGGACAGGCTCTTTTAAATGTTTTCTTGCAAAATCTAATATGGTCTACCTTTTCTTTAGTGTAACCAGTGGTTTACAACTTCCCTCTCAAAAAGGTTGTGTTCAGATCTGACACTCTTTATATTAACATGTGTTGCGTCAAAATATGAAATCAATGTGAAAAAGGTCACAATAATTTAACACCTGTTCATTTTATCACAGAGACTTCAGAGTATGTTGTCCTTAAACAGACACACATCTGTTTTAAGACTGCTGTTGTAAACCCTCTGTATTTACATTCATGAAGGGCTTTCTTTTTATTGTAGACTGTGACAGTGATACAGCTTCCTCCTCGAGAGCATTCTTGATATGGTTAGATGTTGTGAAGAAGTTTTCTTAACCAAGTAAAGAATTCTGCCATTATCCACTTTAGTTGTCTTATGTGGTCTTCCAGGCCTTTTGTTGTTGCTGAGCTGGCCAGTGAATTCCTTATGCTTAAAAAGGTACCATACTGTTGCTTTGGCCACTCCTAAAGTTTTTGTCCTCTCTCTGATAGGTTTATTATTTTGGCCTAATAATGGCCTTCTTCACTTGCATCAATATCTCTTTTGACCTCATAATGAGAGTTTCAGTGAACAGCTATCAAATTCAAGTTCAACACCTGGAATCAACTCCAGATCTTTTATCTGCTAAAGTTTGTCCTGCTTGTCAGTCAATAGTCCCATTACTTTTAAGCCTCTGAAAATAAGGGACTATGGCTAAAACTGGCTATAATTCCTAAACAGTTAATGTAATTCTTTTGTCAGACCCCTTTTATTAAAACTAAAAAGTCTGCACTTCAGTCACATTTTAATTGATTTAAAATCCACTGTGGTGGTGTACAGAGGCAAATTTACAAAAACAAAAAACCCCAAAACAAAACAAAAATAAACAATTTATGGACCTAACTATATCTAATAGACCTCACAAGTATTCAGTCCACAAGAAACCAAAACCCCCCCAAAACCATAACAAAACATCTTTGTTAGACAGTTTTTTCCTTCAGGCTCTAATTAATGGTCAGCTCTTGAAATTTTCATGTCTAAAAGTCATTCATGAAGTCACAATTCATCTTTTGAAAAATAGTCCCAATAACTTCTCTAATAACTCTAATAATTCACTTTTCAACGAAAACTGAGCATATCCAATATAACTCATTGTCATTTATGCTTTTTTTTGGTTCCTTCTCTTCTATAGGGATGAAGACTCCTCTTAGCCCCTCTCAGCTTCTAGAGAGTGGGCAGATCTTTGCCTTTGGAGGGATGTGCCAAGAGCTGATGGACACACCCACACCTACAACCATCGGTCTCTCTGTCCAGCAGACTCCATCACCAGGTGACTGACACATTCCAGGATATGCAGTGCAGTATACTTATGCTATTGGAGCCAAACCGTATCTTGTCCATGTCTTGCTGTTATAGCCATCCCAGCTATTTTTTTTTTTAGGTCAGGGTGGGGCCTACTCACTGTGTGAGGTGTGTAACCTGCAGCTGACCTCAGCTGCTCAGGCCCAGCTTCACTACAATGGCAGGTCTCACCTCCGGAGAGTGAGACAGCTCCAGGCTGGAGAGACAGGACAACAGGCAGCAGGTAATTCCTTCTGTCATGTGATGGTCACACGTGTCCCAGTAGCAGCTGTATGTGCACATGTAAAAATCACCTCATGAGGAAATAATATAACATTACAGTACAGAAATAATTAAATGATAATTTTAAAATTAAAATTAGAAATAGCAGTATTCACAGTGTAGCAGCAGCAGTCAAAATTCTTATTGTTGCCAGCTCTTTTTATGTCCTAATGTGTCCCAATGTCTTTGATTGTAGCTGGGGCCCAATCTAGGTCTCTTCCCCAGCTCACAGGGCTCAGTTCCCAGCCTGCAGGACTAACTCCGACTCCTGGCCTAAGTCCAGGCCTCAGCGCTCCATCCAGCACAACTGCAGGTGGGACCATTACTACTAATGCTACTTTGACTCCTGGTGTACTGCACAAACAGTGACACACATTGTTTATCTCCTCACATTTTCAGTTATAAGCTGACAGGCAGGTGAATTCTGTTCTGCCCGAGAGGGAATAACTGGTCCGCGCTTAGCATTCTTATTCCAGCCATCTTTACTGAAAGGCTTGCAAGTTGTCACAGTAACCACAGGGACATTAAGAGCTGAACAGGACATTAATTTGTAAAGTCTGACTGCTGTCTGCTGAGTGAGTGTGGCTTTGGTTCATCCCTCATCAACAGCTGCTGCCCCCTGGGAGAGGCCAGGCTGTGTGTGTGTGTGTGTGTGCGCGTGTGTGTGTGTGTGGGTGTGGGTGGGTGGTTGGTTGGGTGGGTGTGTGTGTGTGTGTGTGTGCATGTGTGCTAAATTGGAGATTGAGGTCTAAAAGGATAAACTGACCCTGCATCAAGTCAGATCACCACTGCAATTTTATATTTAGTCTCTGTATGTTTATTGTTAGCTCCACCTCAGCACCTGCCAGTTATGGCAATGTTGTCTGCTTAGTTGTGGCACTAAGTGTAGGAAGTCAGTCCATTAGTCAGTCCAGTTATTTATTCCAGACTGAAATATCGCTATTAAATGGGTTATCTGCAAATTTCTATGGTTCTACAGATCCCAGTAATTGCCTGACTTGTCTTGCGGTACCACCAGAGCTAGTCAAGTTAAGTTTTCACTTCAACATGTTTTAAATAGTTTAATAGTACAATTTCCTACCACCTTTAATAATTCAGTTATTTTCCTGTAGTGCCACCATGATCCTGATATTTGGGTTTTGAAATGAAAATTCTCCACAAGTGCTGGATGAACTGCTGTGAAATTAAGTTTGGACGCTCACGTTTTCCTCATTATAAACTGCAACAGGTGTCCAGATGATCTCATTTTACATGTAACACTATCATCAGGTCAAAGGTTTAATTTGTCCAAAACTTTGGTTTATGGTCAAACCACCTCACAGAGCTTCCAGCATTGTTTTATCTCTGCACTGCCTTATCTCTGCACACAAAGCAATTGGATTTAAAATAGCTAAGATAACTGCTAAACTTGCTGCTTCCTGTTTAACACACAGATGTGAGAATGGTTATTATAAAGTGAGCATATTTACCAAAATGCTGAATGACTGCAAGGTTTGATATCATCCCATGTTGTATATATACACTGTTGGTCCCCCCTTTCCAGCTTCCACTCTTCTTGGAAAGCTTTCCACAAGACTTTGGAGTGTGTCTTGTTCATTCATCCAAAAGATTATTTGTGATATCAGACACAGTAGGATGAGAAGGCCTGGCTCTTAGTTGACTTTTTTAGTTTATTCCAAAGGTGTTTGGTGGGGTTGAGTTTTGCGAGCCAGTCAAGCTTTTCCACACCAAACCCATCCAAACATGGCTTTACAGACCTTGCTTTGTGCACTGGGGTACAGTTATGATAGAACAGAAAAGGACCTTTGCCTAAACTGTCCCATAGCATTGTCATAGAATTTTCCAAAATGTCTCGATAAGCTGAAGCATTAAGATTTTGCTTCACTGGAACTAAGAGGGCTTAGGCCAATGCCGGAAAAAAAAACCCCTCATAGCTTTATCCCTCCTCTGCCAAACTTTACAGTTTGTACAGTGCAGGTCCATCAGACTTCCAGGTAGAGAAGCATGACTCGTCACACGAGAGAACACATTTGCACTACTCCAGTGGATCACCACTCCATCCAGTGCTTGGTGCACAGTTTATGTGCTGATGTTAATACCAGGGGAGGTTTGAAACTCTGCAGTTACTGAGTCAGCAGAAGACTGGTGATTTTGACATACTATGCTTCTCAGCACTCAGTGAGATCCACTCTATAACTTTACATGGTCTATCATTTTGTAGCTGAGTTGCTGTGGTTCCTAAACATTGCCAATATTGCCAATCAACAGGAGGGAAGAACCTTTATGAACTGACTTGTTGTAATGGTGGCATCCTACGACTGCACCATGCACAAATTCAGTCTCATGATTGTATACACCTGTGGCAACAGAACCAAAGGAAACACCAGAAATCATTGATTAAAAGGAGTGGCCTAATACGTTTGTCCATATAGCTTCTGTGGAGGATGGAGAAAGAAGAATTTTGATTCTTTGTGATGGTTTATTACTGGCATTTCTTGCAGTACCTTCAGCTAGTGAAATTACAGCTGAAACACTCATATCGAACTTCAACTTCAACTTTATATATGTAGCACCATTCCCACAGTGTAGCTCAAAGTGCTTCACTGACATAACAACCATAAAATTAAGTGCAAACTTTTGCACATCACAATTCAATGAAAGCAACATATATTAAATATAATCACACACAGTCAAACACACACACTGCACAAAAGAATCAAAACAAATATTGATCTGATATGTAGATGTCCCCAGTAGTGGTTTACACATTTGCCTTACAAGTGAAAAGTCCCTGGTTCAATTCCAGGTGGGGTCACAACCCCTTCTCACCATGGAGGGTTGCATCAGGAAGGGCATCTGGCGTAAAAACCTCTGCCAAATTACTAATGTGGATTAATCCGTTGTGGCGACCCCTTGGGGAGAATACAATACAGTATCACACATAATAAAACACGCATACCAAAAATATAAAAATAAAAACAGATATAACTGTTGTCACAGAAAAGTAAAATAAGTGCATTAAGTTAAGAACTGATAGAATTGACCCTCTTTAGTTCTTTGATCAGAGGTGACTGGAACAGCTTCAGAACATCTTCAGCAGTTAAGCCCCACTTCTTTAATGTCAAACTGCTGGTCAAAGGAGTGGGAACGTGTTGTGAGATGTGAAGGAGTTAAAGTGGAGCAGACAGCAGCAGGTCATTAAACTGGGACACAGCACTGCTCTGAATCCACCCAAAATTTCTCAAATGCACTGCTAAGGTTTGGTGTTAGTCCCTAAATATATTAGCGTCCACACAGATTTGCTGTCACGGCATCTTTATGTGAATCTCCCTATAATATTGTTCCAGTTTGTTGCTCAAAAATACAAATCAGGACATCCTGTAAAAGTCTGGTGTTCTAGTGTTGAGTGGCTTTTTCTTCTTGGTTGGACTAGAAACTTGATTAATATGAATGAAAAAGCAATAAATACTTTACAAAGATACAAGAAGCATGCACACACTGGCACACACACACCTGTGTCTGTGTGTGCAGCAGCAGCATCTGTAATTACATACTGTATGTCCATATCAGTGTGCAGGGTACGATAATACTGATTAAAGATTAAATCTTTCTACTGGACACACACACTCATGCACAAATACACACAAACACACACACTCCTGAATGAGCATGTCTTGCTCTCTCTTTTTCTCTCCATTACGTGATGCTCGCTCAACGATGAAAAGCTCTTTGGCCTGAACTCAGTGCTCCTCCAG